>VKON01000639.1:9865-23943 GCA_009741485.1 Malurus cyaneus samueli | reverse complement strand
TTGTAAACAGTTGGAAAAACGAAATTAAATGGTTTATGTGGATTTGCTTGTCTCTTTAAGACACAGTCGTGATATTAGAAGGAAATTTAATCTGTTAATGAATAATGCCAATTGAATATATGGTCTGGCAGAAAGAGTAAAAGGGAAAAGTGCAGGAAGTGATGTGGGAAAGTGGTGTTTTAAAGAAAGTGAGGAAGGAGAAAAAAGAAAAAAAAAGGAGATGAGGATAAAAAGACTCACTATTTACAGCAGCAGCCACAAGGTATGCAGACAGAGGACACGAAGTGCCAATAGGGAAAGGGGCAGAAGAAGAGGTTGAAGAAATAATGTAGGTCATAGCTAAGGATTTAATACCCTGTCGTGGGTTTAAACCTGATTTTTTTCCCAATCCCGGGTTTTGGCACCAAAAATGTCTGGTTTGGACTGTGCTGAAAGCCAAAAGCACTGCACCCACGACTTTCTCTCCCTTGCCCCACCGAGAGAGAGAAAGGAGAGCAAAAGCCTAATTATCACCGAAAATTTATGGCTTTCAGATAACATAACATAATTGAGAGAAAGATACATTATGTGCTCCAGAAGAATGGTCAGACAGGCTGAATAACTTCAGTTGCAAAATAATTTATTACTACAAACTACTAAGAATACTACGGCACTGGAGAGGGGAACAGAGATAGGAAAATTTACAAGAGAAGAAAAATAAAAATGGACATTATAAGACACCTGTTATCCTTTCCGGGACCCGTCTCTTTCCCAGGTCCTTCCTCTCCACCCCCATGTTTTCCCGCACACACAGGGGAACAGGAATGAAAGTCTAACATAGATCAAAACATCATTACAGTTGTTGTCCATCATTCATAGGAGAAGAGTTCTTACAGCTCCAAGCTGTGGAAGTTTTTTTCCCAAAGAAACAGTCAGTGTATAAACTGCTGGTGGCGAAGTATTTTCTTTACCTCGTTAGGAGAAAAGAGAAGAATCCTTCAAGGCCAAACTGCGTGTTTCAGCGGTGAGACCACTATCACAAATCTCCTGGCAGAGCACAATTCTTTCTAAGCATCCACTACTTCAGACGTAGGCGGGGGCATCTCTCCTCCCCGCAGAACTCAATTTTTCTTCTTAGCATCAACTCGCTTTCAAACGTCGTGGGGGGCTAAGCCTACTTCTTCCCTTTTTTGGCAGTTCAGTCCAGTCCTCAAAAAGCCAGGGGTTTTTTTCCCTTAGAGCAGGTCGCCTTCTTTTCTTTACAGGTCTCTCATTGATGAAATAGTCCTTTTTGAGAACAACTTATTTCCTCCATGTCAAGAACCACAGCACAGCACAGCAACCATCCGATCTTCTCCTTACTGTGATCTTCGGTCTCCATTTTTTTTCCTTACATCTCCTCACCCTCCTGTTCTGTTTTTCCTCACTGCATGATACTAAAACTACATACTAACAACTAAGAACTACATGGCAGCCGCCTATCTTGTTTTGAATTCTTTCTTAAGTAGGGACAATACGTCATCACAGGGTGTAACCAACCTGTGCAATTGGCCCAGGCCTGATGATCAGCAGCCTGTCCATCAACCTCAGAGCCATAATGGATTGGCTCTAAACACCAGGGTGCTAGGGCTCCTTTGCTGGAGAAGAAGGAGAAAGCTTCTAGAACTTCCTCACAGGGCCATCTTTGTGGTTTTTGGTCCCACCCCCCACACCAAAAATCGGACCGAGCAAAACCAGGACAATGGGTTAAACAAATGCTTTGTTCTTTTTTTCCCTCTTATTTGCTATAGCAATTCTAATCTTTTTACCTGCATGATACCTTGCTTAGTGCAGCTCATTCAGCATGTAATCAAGGGGATGCAATAGAGCTATGCCTACTGATCCAGAAATGGCTACAAAAGACAGAAGAAAAAAATATGTCATTGCAAATAATCCCCCCCCCCCCCCCTTCAGAAAAAAATACTCCAGGAACAGAAAATCAAGTAATGATAACTAAATTTGTAAAGACAATTATTGAGAAATAAAAAAGGAGGGATTGAAAGTGTGAAAAATGAAGTTCATTCTCCTGTTAAAATTTAAAAGGTTTAATAAACATCAATAGGATACATAAAAGCAAAAGGATACGGCACCGGTGCCTTGGAGTTGCCAGAAGCACACTGTATTGGACAAGACCTCTTAAATACATTTCGTTTTGCATGAGCTTAATGCTTATTCATAGGCATTTATGCATATTGAAACTTTTCCAGCAACTGTTTAACATGGATCCACCTTTTTATAGGATGGGCAGTGATGATGTTTATGCTCCTGCGGTCACGTACATGTGACCCCTATTCCGTAGTTTTAGCAGATGGTCATTGTCGTTGGGGAATTGTCCATAGCAGGGGCCCCTGATGGGTCTCGATACCCCTGGATCCATGGAGATATGATTGTCTGAAGGTTGGGGGTCCCACCAGCCAGGCTCCTTTGCGTAGCAGAGGACAGAGGAGCTCCTCTGACCAAATGGCTTCTCCACTTCACATTCCAAAGCCCTTCTTCCTTCCACTCCCACTTTTTTGCTGTCAGCATCTGTGCTGATTTAGCAGCCCATAGCCTTGTGCTATGGCTCTACTCCAGGAGGTGTTAAACTGTGATCCTTTCTTCATGCATTCTTTTTCTCCTTATCTTATCGGTCAGTGCAGCTGGAGTCAGGGCCCCATTCGGAGTCTTAGTGGCTCTCCCTGCAGTTTTTGTATAGTTTTGCAAATAAATCCATTGAAATGTTTAAGTCACAAGCCATAATGCTTCAGTTATTGCAAGTTAATCACAAGTACTCTATAACTATATCTGGTTACAAAAGAAAAGCCCCAAACCATCAGTGATTATTTCACCACTGTGTCTGCATAACTAAGCCACTTATGCAAAAAAGGCAACACTTGTACAGATAGCACTCATCTTAAAATCTGCGAAAGCCAACACTATGTGTTTTAACAAAAGGAATGAGAAGGGAGTTCTTTACAAACAGTGACTCTGTGAGTAAGATAAGACCAATACTGAGATAGAAGAAACAATGGGAAGGATTACCATAGGAATTCCACTGATTGACTTACCCAGACTGTGTTAATAAACTACAAGAACAAAGCATAAGAAAAAGAAGAATGGGGGATGTATATTAGAAGGAGATTTGCATTAGGTGTTTTGGGGAGCCTTGTACTCTCAAGTACCTCAGCCAGTGGAAAGAGAGAGGAAATGCAGCTTGGGAAATTAGCATAAAAGGGGCTTGTGTCCTCTATCAGTTTGAGAGACCCCATGGGAAATGCCCATGACCTCTCCCTTTATTCATGAATAAAGTATGGGACTCCTCTGTCTCCTTTTTGGACATAAACCTCTGGTGCTTGTGGATTAATTTTCCTGGCAAGATGATTAAAGAGAATGATGAAATACAGAGATTAAAATTTGCACAACTATCCCTGCAATGCCAATATAACAAGGTAAAAGAAGAACTAAAAGAATCCAAGGAAAAAAAACAAAACCCTTGGAAGAAAAATTGGAATTAACATCATCAGAAAACCCGAACTCTGTGAATGTAAAGAAATTCCAGAGTTGATAACACTAGCCGAGGATGGAAATTATGATATTCAGAAAAACTGTGATGAAATTGGTGATTCAAACGTTGAATTGGATTCTAACAAAAGTACTGAAACCCTCTCTCTTAAGAAGGGAGGAATTCCAGAACTCACATTGAAATCCAAAATTAAAACTGAAGTTCTTGAAAAACCTCTAAGTGGTCAGAGGAGGGATATGGTCAAAACATTCCCCTGGAGTTCTCTGCTATTAACAAACTTTCAATGCAGGGATACGGATTGGTTAAATTGTCTCACTGGGGAAAATGGATTCTGGGCTGTACCTCGTGAACCAGACCCTCCTGATTTAACAATCAGCCAAATTCACAATTGGACAGCGAAAAAGGAAGAATGAATATATGAAAAAAGGGGAATGTGTTACCCCTATGGAGTCAGCTAAAAATACCTCTGCTGCTGCTACACAAGCCGACTGTTGGCAGACAATGACACAGAAGACATGTATATGAATGAAAAATCCTGCCTCTGCAGGAAGATCATCTAACGTATTAAGATCTTTGCTAAGAAAACCTCCAAATGTACTAAAAGACTGTTTAGTGGGGAAACAGAACAAAACTGAAAGAAATATGATACATGTGATGCTTTGCATGACTCACAAACACCTCCCTCTGAAAGCAAAAATGCATTATGGAAAACTGCATTGGCTGTCAACTACGCTCAGATAGTTGGGGGGAAAAACCCGCCAAATTCAAACCCTCACTCGCACAGAAAAAAACCCATAAACTCTTCTCAGCAGGGAGAAAAGCCAGACAACTTGTAAAACAGCTCCCTGCAACAAATTCCTGCATCTCAATAGCTTCTGATTACCCCCTATTGTTCCTCTTAGCTGTAGGAGCAAAGAAACTTAAAAAACTTAAATCTCTTTAAGTATTCCTATAGAAACCAAAAAGCTAAACTTAAGTTTTTTAAAAAAATAATAATGAAATAAAATTGTTTAAACTGACTTTAATGAAAAGTGTTATCTTTTAAAATCTGTTGTGAATTAAGAATTTGAAACAAAAAGCGTTATATTAAAAATGCATTCTAATTACAACTCTTCTGTTTGAAAGAAAAAAAAGGCAAACAGAAACTGGTATTTTGCAATTAATTATTAAAGCTTAATCCTAACACGGGATTTTTTTCTACAACTGTCCCAAAGTACTGCTGCAACTGCAAGCATTTACACAGAAATAAATAACAGTTCGTATGACTGACTGCCTTCAACTTGATGCCTATATAACTTGGGTCAAGGTTACAAGATACTTATATAGCTTGATTTATAAAATACTTATGTAACCTGAATTATAACTTTTAATTCTTATATAACCTGAATCATAACTTTCTATACAATGTAATAGCCAAATGTAGTTGACTAGTTGCTTAATGCTTAAGTAAGCAAAAACTCACCAGGTTGATAACCTTGAAAAATAGCTAAGTATAGCTAATTGGGAAACAACAAGATGTACTAATGAGAAATTGCCAAATGCAAAGCAAATTAGCCACAAGATGAAGAATTTAGACTGGTTAGATCCAGAAAGCCCAAGGAACACCATAACTGCACATGCTCTGAAGGAAAAGTTGAAAAGTTCAGATGCGAGGAAGACCTTGAGCCTTCATCGAAGAAGACCCCCAAGACCACCTCAATTGGGCAAGTGCAAGCCCAGTATAGAAAAACTATTTATAACCATGAGGTAACCTTATGTAAATTAGTTCTGGCGACGTATCATGATGATGTTATGGCTGACATAGCAATATTAAACAATACTTGTTTGTATAAATAAGACGCACACTTGACAAAGGTGGGTGAGTTAGGTGGCGAGAAATCCCCCTCACCTCCAGCGCTGACATAAACAATACCTGCTCTATTAGATACCGGTCGTATGGGGTTTATTTATAGCCTATCTTTTCAGGCTTCAAGCTAACAACACAAATTTCCTGTTAAAAAGATACAATTCCTGAAAACTAATCTAAACGAAAACCCAAAATTGGGAAAGGCTTAATAGCCACAACCAGAGTTGCTCAGATGCTTTGTTTTTTCTTTCTTTTTTTTCCCCTTCTTTTTTCTTTTCGAATTTACCTGAGTCTGTTGGACTTTAGTGTGTATTATTAAACTTACATTACTGAAAGAAGAATGAACAATACAAAATCCTTTTGCCTGAGGTTAGAAACTAAACTGGTTTCTTCTTGTCCCTCAAACCCCCCAGCTCTGCTGCTTGCAAAAGATGAAATTTACATCAAAGGCGAAAGCCAATGTTGCAAGAAAAAACTAGCAGACAGAAAAAAACCCCAAAACCTACAAACTTCCAAAAGAGGGGGGAGAATACACACTCATTCCCTAAGACACTGCTAAACATTATTGTATACCTCTCAGGGGATTCACGACCTAATGGATATCACTGAAGGGCCAACAAAGCTAGACAATTGCAAATTATTTAACCCAGATATGAATAGCTTTGCAACAAACTGTATAAACGTAGCTCCCTACATAGGTGCATCCTGCTGCTTACCTCAAACTCCAAGGTAAAAATTGGTTTGTTACTGACACCTCAGCAAACGCGAGTTAATTGATGAATGAAATACAGAGGCCAGTGGCCTCTGAATATTGAAAACGGGAGTGGAAATTGATAGAAGGATTAGGAAGTGCACAGGTAAGAGAATTGAAAGCCTGTAGACCAGTAGTAAAAGGAAAGACAAAGACACGACAGTGTATGATTGATTCATATGCAATTTGGGCTGGTGCCACATTAGGATTGTGATCAGTGGAAGTGTGAAATTATAAATGAAACACAGGATTCCTTTACATAAGCACCATTAATTATACCAGCACCTTAGTATAAGTTATAGATATTAAAAGTAGTGGGCTTGCAGCCTATGCCTGACCACAAATGCCTCTCCAACAGGATAAGCCATTTTTGCAGGGCAGGGGGCTGAGGGCCCTAGCCCACGGAGGGACTAGGATGATAGAGAAAGGAATGTGAACTAATGCGTGGACTAAGCATTTTCTACAAGACAAGCATTTAAGCCCCCTGGGGGGGGGGGGGGGGGGGCCTGAGTCTTTCTTAGCCCCGTATGGGTTGTGGTAAGGAGGAAACGTGCCTAAATGCTGTTAGGGAAAGGGAAGCTAGGTTTAATGACAAAAGAGAGAGTTGTCACAAGAGGATAGAAAAATGCATTTTTTTATATGTAATAGAGAATAGGAACATAATCAATACACAATTTATAGATGAAGTATAACTAATATAGCAACAGTGTGTGTTAATTAGTAAAAATAAATGTGGTGTTATTAGCAAATTAAGTGTGAGATAATGATATAGTGTGCCTTGTTTGTAAACCTAAGATAAGAAAACCACAAAGTTCATGTAAGAAACCCAACACTTAAGACGGAAGTTGGTTAGATAACCATGAACAAGTTTTGGGTGGAGAGTGAACTTTGTATGCTATAAAAAACTCTTACAAAGTTAAACGATGCGTGGACGTGCACATGGAGGGTAAACCCTTGCATAGCTTCCCCCCCCCCCCCCCCCCCCCACCCCCCCCCCCCCCCTTCCCCCCCCCCCCCCCCCCCCCCCCCCCCCCCCCCGGCCGGCCCAATAAAGTGCGCTTTACTTCATGTACCTTAACTGTTGATAGATCCTTTGAAATATATGAGGGAGACGAGATTTGAAAAAAAAGATTGAAGTTAGTTTTTACAGACTCAGTCCTGAGAAACTTATAGGAAGAATTTTACAAACCTATTTTATACATAAAATGGAATAAGGATAAAATCAGAAAAATGAAAATTAATCCTCAACACTAATATCAATTTTGGATGATTCATGTTAAATTATGCCTACTGAAAACCTTATTTGCACACAAAACCAGAAACCAATAACCAGGAGATGTGTAAAGACACTCACACAGTGTCCGCAGTGCCAGTTGGGACTTAAAACAAAAATCATCCAAATCTAGCACTGCCTTTACATATCAAAAATAACAAAACACTCTGGTCAACTTGGCAAATAAATTATATTTAACCTCTAAACCCTCTAACTATTACAAGTAATTGCCACTAAAAGCAGGCATGCTGATGCAAAGTCTACTGTTTCAGGACTCAGTGTCTGAGTTTCTAGTCCCCCTGTCCTAAAACTATGCAGAGTGACACTCTTACCCCTGTACAAGTTTTGGCCTTTGTTTGTGAAAACAAAGCAAAGTTTCTCAATGAAGCCTCCGGCAACCGCTCCTACACTGCCCTCGTCTGACGGCAGTGAGCGAGCGCCTGCGTTTACAACTAGAGGCCACACATTGAAACTGCTGCTATGAACTCCCTAGAAAAACACATACTATAATTGCTTAAGTCTATGTTTTAATTTCTCTAATAACCTTGATTTTTACTAGTATACCTTCACTAGACAAAAGCTGGAGGTACCTGGACGTGAAACAAGAGACCTTTCAAGCAACAGTGAGAAAACTGTTCATACTGCACACACTGTGACAAACTACTTGAAATTCATGAAGCCTCCTGAAGCCGATAAAGCCAGTCTCCAGCACAACAGAAAGCATACTGAACTGCACACCAACCAGTAAATTTCTGTAATCAAAAATTATATATTAGAGTACTGCTTACTATCTTATATTTAAGCAGGTGTAATGTTTTAATAGACATTGAAATGGCTAATCTAGCCACCAATAAAAACCTGCGATTACATTATATAGGAAAACCAGAAGGCAATGTCACTATTCCTATGAGCCACTCCAACCTAACACAGATAGAACAAATGCTGATCTGACCCTTGGAAGAGGAGCTCCCATCTCAAGCCAATACAAGCTGTGACACTGATAAATGAATCACAGCAATTACTGGGTCTGTTCTCAGTTTCCCACTCACTCAGATCAAAGTATTTGGATGATGAGAATTCCCACACCAAGCATATTCTCCAATAGTATTCCTCCTGCTGGACTAAATGCTCTTAATCTTAGAAAGGGAAAGCAGTTCAAACCTCTATTGACCAACAAATTCTGACAGTAGACAGTAGTTAGCTGTTGAAACTCCTTGCATCCACAGATGTCTGGAGAGACCTGGGGTGACTTCACACCAAAGAATGAAGTTATCTGAACGTGGCCAAGGGGTTATGGTAGGAATCTATTCTAAGTGCCATTCATATCTGAACATAACTGGAAAAGGCATTTTAACCACATACTGGTGGCCTATTCCAGACAAGATGGAATACTACTGGCTTTGTGGAAATCAAGCTAGAAAAGCTTTACCTCCTCAATGGCAAGGAATATGCACCAATCTGGAAACTAGCTAGACCAGAAATAGCATCACGTGATAAATTACACTTCCCCAGAGGACACCTATGATCTTTTATAACAAGATTGCAAACAAAATTTAAATTCCTTAGTTGAAAGATCCTCTGGATTCTACAGATTTGTGAGAGGGTTCCTACCATGTGTCCCTGGTTTTTGCTCGTCCGATTTTTTGGTGGTGGGGGATGGGACCAAGAAACCACAAAAGATGACTCCTTGAGAAGTTCTAGAACTTTCTCATCTTCTCAGAAAAGGAGACCTACCCCCTGTGTTTTAGAGCCAATCCAGTTTGCTCTGAGTGTGGAACAGCCGGTCAGGCCTGCGCCATGCACAGCTAGTTTACACCTCGTGATGACATATGTTCTGAACTTAGAACAATTCAAAACAAGATAGGGTTCAGCGCCATGTAGTTTTAGTTGTTAGTATATTTAGTTTATATCATGGCGAACTGGAAAAACAGAGCAGGAGGTGAGAAGATGTAAAAAAATGGAGACCCAAAGATCACCAGTTAAGGAAGAAAGAAACACGTGCTGTATGTTGTTGGTGGGCGCGATATGATGTATAGCAGGTGTTGGTGCCTCGCTTTCCGCAGATTCTTAAACCACGACACTTCTAACAATAATGTTGGTTATAACCATATCCCAAATTTGCAAAAATTGAACCACAATGTGCAAATCTGCAATTAAACATTTTGTCAAAAATCCAAAAGAATCATTTAAACTTTGTTCTGTAGCATTAGAACCTTATTTAATACTACTGATTACCAGATATTTTATTATTTTAAGTGATTTAATTGCATGTATCCTTGTATTTTAAAGATATGCTTTAGAAAGTATATCTTTCACTTTGATTGTCACAGTGTAAAGGAATTCACCTTGAACATGATCTTAAATTTTCATATTGTTGCTTGAAAGGCCTGTTTTTAATAATGACACCAGGCACTGTTAAGGGATAAAAAGGGTTTACCTGGTATTTGGGATCCCAGGTGCATAACTTGATGGCAGAATGCACACCCGTGTTACAGCAAGGGATACAAGTTTATAGGTTTCAGAATTAGCATATCTATCTAGAATTCCCCAATTAAGAAACTTAAAAACAAATGCAGTAATGTCCCCCTATTCTAAATGAATCCTCCCCATGATGAGGCTCAGACCCAGTTTACACAAATAGTTCCAGAAGAGAAGCTCAACCCAAGCTGGAGCCTCGGGTTTAAGAGATAGCACAGGGTACACTGACTCTCTTCTCAGGATGTTTGGTCTCTTTTCCCAGCAGAACTCCTAAACTAAGCTGGAACACAGGCTCTCAGGAATAACAGCATGAGGCTAAAGGGTAAAGGCGGTGCACAGAGAGGTTACAGAAAGCTTAAAAAGGAAAAGCCAAAAAAATCATCATGCATCAATATGATTCTAGACTTACCTATTCCTACCTCTTCAAGGCAAAGCATAAATTTCTCAACATGAATCTTATTTAAAGTAAGTAAAACCATTCAGTTTCATTACCTCTTTAATTCCCCTGAGACAATCAAACTAATATATAGATATTTGTATTTATTTAGATTATTGTAAAATTGTCTAACACTTAATATGTTAAGCAACAGTATGTGAGACCCTAAACTCCACCGAAGAAGAAGCTTAGACTGAGAAGTGCGAATGGGAGTGAAAGAGTCACTGACCATCTATTGAACTCTTCCAGTTGCGACAACCAAGAAACTACCTCCACAAACTCTTCTTTGTTCCCAATTTTCACCTCACCCTCTGATGATCCTAAGACTCAAGGGGTGGGAAACAACCTATCCTACATGGACTAATAAGAGCATAAGTATAAATGCCTTGTAGAATTGTCCCCAAATTACCATGAGCATTCCGAATTAAATGCCACATCTTATAATCTCTTGGTTTATCACTAATCATTCTTCATTTCTTTACAAGTATATATTTGTGTTACATAATCCAATACATAAATACATAAGCTGAAGCAACAGCAGGTGCTTCTTATCAATATCGCAGTAACATGTCATGACAACATCTTGTAAGGAAATTGTACAGCTTAAGGAAACAATGTTTATCAAAATACTCAATGATGGTGCACACATATATGAAAGTGAGTACTTTTATAGCATGGAGGAAAGATATGCCTGTGCTGTACCTCCATGAGGTAAAAAACAGTGCTTTTGGTCACAAGGGTCGAATGTGGCAGGACATCTTTCACCTCTCCCTGTCTCACAAATGGCTGGGATATGCAAGAGACAACCCAGGCTGGGTCGAAAGACACAGCAGGGAGTTATCCTTGACATCCAAGAGTCTGAGCCTCTGACCAAGAATCAACATCTTGGTAGGGAGGGTAGTTATGGACGGAGATGAAAGAAAATGATAACAGTGACCAAAGTCTCAGTTTTTGCTCTATAAAAGACACACAACATCTCTACAGAGGCAGAAGCCTCTTACACACACACTGGAAGAGTGTGAAGGATTCTCCCTGGCAGCTGGACACAGCTCTGTGGTTACTTTTCTGGGAATTGAGGGAAAGGATCTCTGATACATGCTCCCACCACCGATTGGATTGGTACAATATACATAGAATCCTAAGTTGTACTATTTTTCTGCTAGCTGAACTTATAGGTACCTGTCTTGCGCACTGCATTTTAAACTGCTGTACATTATAATACTAGTAGTTTATTTTATTTTATTTCTGTGTAGTACATAATTTGCCCCAAACTCCTTACTCTGTTATTTATTGTGTTTAATAAACAATAATTCATTTTATATTAGACCTAATTGGCTATTATTAAAAGAACTTGGGAACAATAGTGGGTTTTGGGGTGCTGGCTGCCCTGATACAGCCACTACCCTCTGCCAGAGGCCAGGGAAGAGGCAGAAACCTATCTAAGGTCCCATCTCCATTTGTAACAGCTTCCACGCAGAACTTAATATGTATTTTGATGCCGAAAAGGCTAGAAATAAAACCCCATAGACCGGTGTCTATAGAGCAGGTATTTGTTTATTGCAGAGCTAGAGGTGTGGGGGATCTCTCCTCCTAACCCACCTGCCTTCGCTTAAAATTGGCACGTATTTATGCAGTAAGTATGGTGTAACATTATCATTGTCACTACACCCACCACCATATATGGGTACGGAAATACATGATATCACAGTTTTACAAGTGCGCCTGTATCATCCTCAATTCGGTGGTCATGGGGGTCTCCCTCTAATGAGAGACCATCATCTTCATCATGGTGGACTTTTAACCTTTGTCTTCAGGGCATGCGCAGTTGTGATGTTCATGGGTTTTTTCCAGTCCTCCAGGTCTTCATATTTCATTTTTCAGCTGACTGTCTTGTGCCTCTGCCAAGTTCTCATTAATGCTCTCTACTGTTCCTTATTATAGCATCTACCTGTCTACTTCTATCTGCATCTCAATATGCAGCTTGTGAGTCCTGGTACCTGCACCAGATATATTCCTAAACAGCTCTCACAGGAGCTCTTGAACTAGTGGCAGGAAAATGAGCTAATATTTATACCAACTGCAAATACACATTTGGTGTAGTTCTCACACATGGAGCTATTTGGAAGGAAAGAGGACTGTTATCGTCATAAGGGAATCCTATTAAGTATGGGCCAGAATTCTGGATTTGCTGCAAGCTGTTCAAAAGACAAAGGAAGTTGCCACTGTGCACTGTAAATTCCATTAAAAGCATCAGACAGAAATAGTAAAAGGAAACAGAAGAGCTTATGAGATAGCCAAAAGGGCTACTGAGAGAGACCAATCTGATTTTTATTTATGCCTCAACATTTGTTATGTGCTGGGAGCTCTGTCCCCCATGAAAGGAATGAGAAGGTAGTGTCTTTACAAACAGACTGACTCTGGGGTGAGATAAGGCTGATATTGGGAGATAGAAAAGAAACAATAGGAAGGATTTCATAGGAATTCTACTGATTGGCTTACCCCAGTCTATGTTAATAGACTACCTGAGCAGAGACACAGAGATGTATATTCAAAGGGGGCAAAGTATGATAGAAGTGGGGGTTTCATCAGGCGTTTCGGGGAGCCTGTAACTTTCAAGTACCTCAGCCAATGGGGAAAGAGAGAGGGAACAGCGGCCAGGAAATTGGCATAAAAGAGGCTGCGTCCTCTATGGATTTGAGAGACCCCATGGGAAATGCCCATGACATCTCCCTTTATTCGTGAATAAAGTTGCGAGACTTCTCTGTCTCCTTTTTAGAAATAAACCCTGGTGCTTGTCGATTAATTTTCCTAACACCCAAGAAGCTTCACCTGGCAGCCAATCAGGGGAGAGAAAGCTTCCCCTACTGCTCGGCAAGCGTCCTGCTACCCCCCTTGCTGGTGCGGCAGATGCTCGGATGCTCGGGAAACAAGTGTGCAGAAAAAAATGCAGCGGGAAATCACAGTTTAGGAGGGCGAGGCATATAAAAGCAGCTAACTGTGACACAACCAGGGGTCATTTTCCTTTGGGGTTCCTTGGAGGGAGGAGGGGCCTGCCTGAAGGGTCACCTTGGCCGTCCTCTCCCCCCCACTTTTTCTTTTTTTCCTTCCCTCCCCACAGTCCTGGCTGCCTTCCCTGTTTGCACCTGTCCCGTCCCTGTGCCCTGTTTTGTCACTTCCCCGAGGCAGCTCCTCATCATGACAACCTCATGTTTGCTGCCTCCCCAATGGAGCTACTGCCACTTGGAGCCGCTGCCACCTGCAGCCCCTGTTGTGCGTCCGGCAGTGTCCGCAGCAGCCAGCCTGCCCGCAGCTGGCGGTTGCCAACAGCAGAGCCAGGCTGCTCACCGCCACCGCCCGCAGCCGCTGCAGCTATCCCATGAGTGTACATGTACCCGTAGCCATGGCAATGTGTTCTCCATCGACAGGAGGGACACGCAGCTGCTGCCGTTTGGAAATTGCGCCCAGCCTGCCTCGGGAGCTGCTCAGGCTCCTCATGGTTTGCAACACACCAGCTCCTTCTGCCAAGCTGACGTCGACGGGGCGCCCAGGGTACAGCGTAACAATCTGTCTGCTATTCTGTCTCTCTCTGCATCTCTCTTTTTCCCTCTTTGTTCCCTTTTCATCCCCTTGGTAGAAAGTGGTAGGAACACTTACCCTTCTTTATCAATAAACAGTTGTCAGATATAATATTGCAGCGTTTGCACTTTATTTTTTGTCCAAAAAATCTATTAAAAGAATCCTTCCCGACTCCCTCTTTCCACAGCAGGACGGGAC
>VKON01000635.1:0-39407 GCA_009741485.1 Malurus cyaneus samueli | reverse complement strand
GTTATACAAAGTGGGGTGCATATTAAGGTGAATATACAGTAGGTGGACCGGGAAGTCTGTACTTTCCAAGTACCTTAGCCAGCGCGGAATGGGAGAGTGAGATGCGGCCGGGAACGTTAGGATAAAAAGGTGGCCGCGTCCTCCAGCAATTAGAAAGACCCCTGGAAAATATCCCATGGCCTCTTTAGTTGTTGATGAATAGTCACTTTTACATAACTCCTCTGTTTCATTTGTGCACAGAAACCTGTGGGGATGAGAATTTTCCCGCACAGTCCCAGGGACAGGACAGCCACCTCCGTCCTACCGACAGCAACCGGGACGAGCCAGCGCTGCTCCGGCACCGGCTCCTGCCGAGGCATCAGCGGGAAGGAGACCGCGGGCAGCCGCTCCCGCAGCGGACTCAGGGCAGGGGGAACACGGGGGGGACATGGGAGAAGAAACCCGCCAGAGCTCCCCCCCCCGGTCCCTCCGCCCGCAGCGAACCCCGAGACCCGGCAGAACCGACCCCGGCTCCCACCTGCGCTGGGGCCGCCTCCGAGCTCCGCCGCCGCCGCCGCTCCCGAGCCCTCACGGGCGCTCTGGCAATGGCGGCGCTGCTGCACGAGGGGAGCTGAGGGCGGGACGGGGATGTGGACTTGTCCCCGTCTGACCAATCAGCGCGGAAGAACGACAAGTGACGGCAGGATCAGCCAATCAAAACGAGTGGACGGACCTGCACGCGACTCAGCCCCGCCCCGCGCTCTCAGGCCCCGCCCCCGCGCTGTGTGAGGGGAAAGCCGGAGATGAGGAATGCCCGAACGGGCCAGGACCAATCGGGATTTATATGAAAATAAAAACAAAGTTCCCTGTGCTCCTGGCCCCGTGTTACCAGCTCTGCGTGCTGGGTGGCTCCGGCTCAAAGGGAAGCTCTGGAGCCTCATTTCCCCTACTCCCTAATTAGGAGCATCAGTGCCTCGCTTTGATTTCCCTAAAGGGAAAACTGCCCCAAATTCCTGAGTGGACCAGAGGAGAGATTGCTGATGGAAAACTCCCAAAATCGTTGTTGCCCAGAGAAGAACAAACCAACACAAACTGAGGTGGCACCCCCAGCAGTGCCTCTGTGCCGGCCCAGCTGAAGCCCTCGCTGGCTGCTCCAGGGTGCATGGGCAGACTGGGAGCACTGGGAAGGGGCCCCGGCTCGGGGCGCAGCCCCCGGGGCAGCCCCACGGCCCCCACGGCAGCTCCAAGGCTCCTCCAGCCGGGATGGGACGTGGGAGGAGGAGCAGAGGAAGGGACGGGGCTGCCGGCACGGAGGGGACACGAGAACCCTCCAGGGACCCTCAAAAGAGGTTTGGGGCTTGATTCCGGAATCCGGGAGCTGCAAACACCCCCCGATCAAAAACGCCGCTCGCATCATCTGCAGGATGCAGACGGGGCGATGCATCTGAGGCCACGGCGGACAGTGAAGTCGGCTACGACTGCGCTTCTCCTCTTCCTCTCACCTTCCTCCTTTTGCTCCTCCTTTCCCTGCTCCTCCTCTTCTTCCTCCCGCTCCTTCTTCCTAACCCTGCCTCCTTCTCCTCGGATCTCCGGCCCTTCTCCCGCTCCTTCCTCATCCCTCCTCCTCTTCCTCCATACCTTCTCCCTCAAGACCCAGCGCCCACCCTTGGCCCCCGCTTTTTCCAAGAGTTGTATCCCGCGGGAGGAGGCGGGATGGAGCCGAGGCAGGTCGGGCTGGGGCAGCGCTGGGCTCTTGGCCCGGCCTGGGCACCCCCAACGCGCCCCCTTCCCAAATTCCCCTGACTGGAGGCGCTTGGGTGTCCGGGTGGGAAGCGCTGGGTGCTGCGCATCTGCCTGGCAATTGGAGAATCATCAGTGTTGCGAGATCTCATTGGCTGAACTTTGTTCAGCGCCTTCTCTGATTGGCTGATTTTTACGCTGAGCTTTTCAGGGGTTAATTTTTCTGCGGCGTTTGGAGGTCCTGGGTGCTGTGCGGCGGCTAGGAGGTCCAGAGTCTTTTGGGGTTCGCGCTGACGTTCAGGTGACTCCCCAAGTCCCCCCAGAGAGGGGCAACACGGGGAGGTGATACACAGGGGTGCCCATTCCTGATCCATCCCGAGGCCGGTTCTGTCTCACCCCCCCCACCCAACCCCAGTCAGGCCCCCAAAGATCCTTTCCACTGCCCCTCAGTAAACGCGACTGGGGCAAACTGGGAAGCTTTATTTGGAACACTGGGAGCAGCCAGGTGGGTGCATGTCAAAGCAGGGCTGGGGGAGACACAGGGGCACAACAGACCCATCCAGGGCACAGGGTGTGAATTTATTCCCAACCAAATCTCAGCAGAACAAGAAGAAAGGAAAGAAATCTCCCTAATACCTTCCCCCTACCCAATGTGGATCACCCAGAACAGGGTTCACTGGGGTTCTGTTCAATGGGGGTCACTGGGGATCATCCAACACGATCCTCCCATGGGGGATGGAGTTGAAGCAGAGAGAAAGCTCTTCCTGACTCAGGGCAATACAGGCTTCCCTTACTGGTGCCTCCGTTGGTGTCTGGTCAAGTGAGAGCTCCTGGAGAAGCTCTTCCCACACTCAGGACACTCATACGGCCTCTCCCCAGTGTGGATGCGCCGGTGCATAATGAGGGTGCAGTTTTGTTTGAAGCCCTTCCCACAGTCGAGGCAGAGGAAGGGCCTCTCATCCGTGTGAATCCGCTCATGTAGAAGGAGACTGGAGCTGGTCAGAAATCTCTTCCCACATTTGGAACACTCGTAGGGCTTCTCCCCGGTGTGGATGCGCTGGTGTGCCCGCATGTGGGAGCTCTGGCTGAAGCTCTTCCCACATTCCAAGCATGTGTAAGGCCGTTCCCCAGTGTGGATGTTCCGGTGTTCCATCAGGTGATAGCTGTCTCTGAAGCTTTTCCCACATTCCCCACATTCATAGGGTCGTTCTGCCTGTTCCCCAGTGTGGATCACCTGGTGCTGGAGCAGGGTTGAGCTCCGGCTGAAGCTCTTCCCACATTCCCCACACTCATAGGGCCGTTCCCCTGTGTGGATCCTCTGGTGTCGGATCAGGGTGGAGCTCTGGCTGAAGCCCTTCCCACATTCCAAGCAGTTGTAGGGCTTCTCCCTGATGTGGATCTTGCGGTGCTTGATGAGGTCGGAGCTCCTGCTAAAGCTCTTCCCACATTCATCACACTCATAAGGCTCTCCCCGGGTGCAGCAACAATCTGTTCTTTTAATGTAAGCGCCAATGAAATCCATCTTATCTCACCTGGCTTGCTATATAACATATATTCATTTCCACTCTTGTATGAGTCCAAACTTTATTTGTACTGGATACGATATTCATGGCTTTATTAAGTCTTTGTTCTTCCCGAAGTTCTGGAATTTAGCAGGACTTTGTCTGAGCGGCAGTCCACGTTGATTGGTAACATTTTCTGAAACTGATGCTTTCTCCCTTCCTTATCTACAAGTGCGTGGTCGTTTCTTCAAGCAGGCTCACACCATCTGTCTGTAAAGACATGTTCATTTTAATTCCTTTCAATTCCTCCTTTTCTCATTTTATCAGTAATTGGTTTCTATTTACCATTGATTAATCTCTTCTTCCTGGGTCTGCTTTTGTTTTGGGATTATTCTCAGTCCTTTCATAACCATTTCTGGATCAGGAGGCCTGGCTGCCGTCTGCATCCCCTGGGTCACCTGGTGAATGAGCTGCACTCAGCAAGGTGTCCTGAATGGTGACAAGATGAGAGTTGATGTAGGACATAAGAGGACAAATTTAAGAATGGCCTGCCAGGGAGCTACGAAAACTTGTCCCATTCCCATCCTTTCCATGTTTTGTTCAGTACTTGAGCTACTTTCTTATTTTCTTTGTAGTGGGTTTCACTCCTTTTCCATTGAGATCTACTTGCAAGCAGCAGTTTGAATAATTTAATTTTCCACAAACTTCTCCTTCTCCTGCTAAAAGATAATCTGATACCATCCCATGGTGAAGTGTAGCTTTCCTCATTGGAGTGGATTGTTTGGCAAGAATGTCAGGAGGTGGAGTTGTCTCTGATTGGTTATTATTTCCAAGACAGTTTGTAATCCAATTACGCAGTTCAAATTCTAAATGGGTTTGCTGGCACCTGATATGAATTCCTTAGGCTTCCCGGGGCTGATCCATGGTGTTGTAGGATTTGTTCTGATGGCTGTTCATCTTTTCTCCATCTGTGGGTGTTCCCTCCAACCAGGGGTGCATCAATTGACAACTTTTTTCTGATTAAATCATCAGAAAATTAAATACTTGGATTTCCTGCTGATTTCCCTGAACTTGTGGTAGTGAAAAACCTCAGTGATCTGTTACATCCTATATAACGTAGACAATGCTAGCACATGTTGGAGTGGAAAGAGGGATGATTCCTTCCCACAGTTTTTGGTGAAGTTTCCACACCATTCTCCATTTCCTGTTTTCCTTCAGAACTTAACCCATTTCTGTTGCAGAGTCAGATCTCCTCACTCTGACTTGCCTTTAGCTGCAGAAATTCCATTTTTGCAAGCAGGCAGAACTGGGGGTGTGGGACTGTAGTGGTTTTACGCTGGCCAAACTCCCACAGCACCTGCTCACTCACTCTGCCCTACCACAACTGGGCAGAGGAGAGAAAAAAACAATTAGTTAAGGGTTCATGAGTTGAGATAATAACTAGGAGAAGGTCTCGGTACTCCAAGGCAAAACAGGCTCAACTTAGGGTGTTCATAAAAAATGAATTTATTACTAACAGAGTCAGAGGAGGATAATGAGATGTAAAATAAGCCCTTAAAACACCTTTCTTTCCCCCAACCCCTCCCTCCCACCAACAGTGCAGGAGGACACGGCGTGGGGCTCTGGTGAGCTCGTCACCAAGATCTTCCTCCTCTGCTTAGGGAGAGGAGTCCTTCCCCTGCTGCACCATGGAGTCCCTCCCACAGGAGACAGTTCTCCATGAACTGCTGCAGCATGGGTCCCTCATCCACGGGGTGCAGTCCTCCAAGGACAGGCTGCTCCAGCCTGGAAGCGGGGCCCCCTCTCTCCAGCAGGTCTCCCACCGGATCACAGCCTCCTCCAGGCATCCACCCGCTCCTGCCTGGGCACCTCCCCCACGGGCTGTGAATGGATCTCTGCATCCCCGGGACCAACATGGGCTGCAGGGGCACAGCTGCCTCGCCGTGCTCATCAGCACAGGCTGCAGAGGAATCTCGGCTCCAGAGCCTGGAGAATCTCCTGCCCCTCCTCTACTGACCTTGGTGATGTTTCCTCACATGTTCTCACCTCCTCCTCTCCTCTGGCTAGAAAAGAACTCTATGCACATCTTGTTTTGATTTTCTTCTTAAATTATATTGTCACACAGGCGTAGCCAACATTTCTAATTGACCCAGGTTTGGCCCCTGGAATGTCCATCCTCAGAGCCATCAGGGATTGACTCTCCGGATGTGTGGAACTTCAGCAGCTTCTCACAGAAGCAGTCTTTATGCTCCTTCCCCCCCCCCCCCCAAAACCCAGGCCATGCAAAACCAGCACAGGGGCAGAGGGAATGAGCCAATTCCTCCCCAGGCAAGAAGACCATCCTACATTGTCCACACTTTGCCCCGCAGTGTAAATTTGCATTTCTAAAGCTCCTCTCCAGGCTGCCTGGAATCAAAGCTTCTTTTCCAGGCTAGCCATTGGTTGACTCACATGTGGGCCCCCCCCCATTCCCCACAAGTCTTTTTTAACAGTATTTTATTAACTGTTTCCAAGTTAAAGGGTCACCTTTAAATCTCTTCTAATTATACAAAATGCAGTGTAAAGGTGAATATCGTGAAACTAATACCAAAATTTTGCCATCACTGGCAGCCATGCACACACATACACAAAAAAAAATCCAAAGCAGTAGAGGTTTTTGTGACTTCTTCTCCTTTAGTTACACCCCTGGTGCAAACCTAATTGACAACATAAAAGCAGGATTATTTAGAAAAAACATTCTAATGGTGTAATCTAATCACAGCCAGCCCAGTGTGTGAGTCTAATTTGGATGCAGTCTGATTCTCACATTGTGTTTCACACCACCTGTGGTGAGTACAGGCACAGAAAGCACTGAACCTCAAACAGTGCCAGCAAGGATTGGCCCCAGTGCCTGGAGGTGCCAAAGGAGGTGCCCACACAGACTATTTCAGCAGAGGATCTGTGGGCAGGCACAGGGGCTGCCCCCGATGTGGAGCCCTGGCTGCTGCTCCAGCCCCTTCTGTGCAGGGTCAGTCACAGCTCCCATCCTCCTCCTGCAGTGACAAATCCAAATCTCCGGGGCTCCAGAGACCTTGAGCTGAGGGTGAGGGGTCCCCCTGTGTTCAGCTGTCCTGGTGGCTGTTTCTGTGCTCAGGGACACTGGGAATGGACCATGGCACTTGGCCACCAGTGGTGCTTCTGTCCAGTCCTTAACCAGCCCCAGTGTCCTGGGTGGATGCTGTGAACAGCAGAGTCCAAAGGCGGGGTCTGTGCCAGCCGAGCTTCCTGTCAAAGAGATTTCACAAGAGACAGGATCCTGGGCACAGACTGCTTTAAATACACCTCACTTAGTTCCACCCCCACTAGGTGGAGAATTAGCAGGGTAAGGAATTCCAAACATCAGATGCAAGAAATGTAAATTAATATCTGCCCTGGGTCTGTCTCTTATTTTTGCCAAAGCTGATGGTGTGGGACGTACTATGGCATCTTATTTTCTATCACCAGCTTTTCATCACCAGTTTCTTTATTTCCCCATTCATTCTTTCTCCCTGACCTGACCTGACCTCGCAGGGTGCCAGGGGGTTTGGAGTTCCCATTGTATTCCTAAAGCAGCCATAACCCCCTGAAAAATCTTTCCTGTAAAATGAGTTCCCCTGAATCTATTGGTTCTGCAGTCCCACATCTTGGAAATATTTGTTCCAGAAATACCATAATTACTGTTCCATGGTTTACTAAAGCAGTTGAAAATGCTTCCACCACCCTGTTAGCTGACATGCTGTTACCAGAAAATATTGAAGCATTCCCACTCAGGGCATTTCAGTAGAATCCTCTTGGCATTGTTGGAAAGGACTTACAGCCCAAGGCCTCCCTCCCCTGGCAAGTTTTTTTCTAACCTGGTCATTGGCTGTGGCACAAATCAAGCAACCCTTGACCGCTCATTTTGCCAGAATAGAAAGACCCAAGGTAGGACATTTGAGAAAGGCTTCTGGCAGTCCTTGGGAGCTTCATGGAGTTCCTTCATGGAGTTTTAATATTTGTGGGGCCAAAGCTTTTGGTGTCCATTGCTTACCATTTTTTGTAAAACAATTACCGCCTCTTTCCTCTGCCCCACTCTTTTTAATGATCTCCAACTCCTCTGGTGGAAAAGACAGTTTCTCTGGCAGCAGTTGAGCCACTTGGACAAGGGAGGGTCTTGGAAACCTCTGGCAAAAGTGCTGCTTTCCGAGCCTCTTCCTGTGCCAGTCCATGACCTATTGCCTCCTCTGAGCACCCTGCCTGCTGTCCCCGAACGTGGATTATTGACGCCCCTTGTGATGAATTCAGCACCTCCAATAGGGATGTAGTTCAGCTCTCATGAGCGAATGTTTTTCCTCTGCAGGTTAACAAAGCCTGGGGAGAGGAGGAGGATGAATGGAGGAGCAGGGTTGAAGAACAAAGTTGGAGGGGTAATGGACATACTAAGAGAATGAGATGTGATTATGCAGGAGATGGAAGAGGAGGAGGAGAAGTAGCTGGGGGAAGAGGAATTTGAGAAGGAGTAGGGATACAGGTGGAGGAGGAGCAGGAAGTGGAGGCAGCACAGGGTTCCACCATTCCCTGTATCTGTAGCCACCCCTCAGCCCCAGGTATGTCAACCCGCACAGTCTCAGCCTATCCGCGGCTTCGCCTCTCGAGAGCACGTCGAGTGTGATTCCATAAGGGTGTATATGCACACAATCTTCGACCGGGGTGAAATCTGTACGGCTTCTCCGGTGCTTTGTCTTGTTGATTAGCTTAAATCTTTGTGCTTCTTCATCTTTTGGGGACGCGCTGAATCTTTGGTTTGGAGGGGTTTGTTCGCAATTCTTCAAGATGTTTTGAATATTGCTAAAACCCGGCCAAGTTTTTCTTAAGCTGTAATGAGTATTTTGTCACTTTGAACTGATCATAGTCGTTGAAGATTTTTCGACTCACGGCAATCTGATACCAATTGAGTTCAATAGGATCTGCAAGAGGATACCGCTCGAGCCCCGTGGCTCACCTTGTTTCCCTCCCTAAACTCTGAGAGAGTGTCATTCCCAAGGGATGGCCAGATGCGACGGAGGAAAGCCCAGAGCACTCCCAACTAAGGAGGGTCTGCCAAACCCAGCCCAAGGGCGCTGTGACAAGAATAACCTCCTCTGTGCCAGGAAGTGGCCAGAGTCCAAACCAGAGTCAGAGAGTCGGGGAGACTTCAACTGGTGGATGAACCCTATCTAAGTGTCTGGACATCGATGAGCGCGGTTCAGCCAGATGGTCTAATTTATCTCGGTGGCACCAGTTGATCCACATGGGCCGGCTCTACGATGTTGGAATGTGGGAGAGCGTTCAGCGGAGCTCCACCTTATCCGACACCAGGTGATCACTACCAGGGGCGAAAGCCCCTTATCGTGTCTGGGATTGGGAAAGACTTTGCTGGAGCTCCAGCTGATCTCAGCCCAATGTCCCTAGTGGGAACGCCCTATGATGATGCTCTTGATGTGTGGCAGAACTTCAGCCCAGAGGTTCCCCATACTTGATGCCACCACCAGAAATCCAATCGATGGGAATTCGCGCTGTGGTGCTTGGATGTGGGAAAGCTTCCAGTAAGAGGTCCTCCCTGATCGCAGGCACAGGTTGCCACCTACTGGGAAAACGCCCTTCGTAGTGATTAGTGGGTATGTGGGAAGAGCTTCAGCCGGAGCTCCCAGTCCTGACCGCCATATAATTCCTGTACCACGTCGCAATAGACGTAACACACATCTCCAACACTCTCTACGCTTAACTCACTACAGCCACATCCATAAACACCTTGCTCTTCTTCGCTTTGCACTAATTGCCGCAAGAGCTTCAGCAATAGACTTCTCTGATCGCCATTCACTCCCGACTACCTGGAGCTGGCCCGTATACGTGTAGGAAATGTTGGAAGAGCTTCCGTGACCGCTCCCATCTCATCAGCCACCAACGCCTGCACTCTGAGGAGCGGCCCTACAAGTGTGGGGAATGTGGGAAGAGCTTCAAGCTCAGATCCTACCTGAGCCAGCACCAGAAGATCCACACAGTAGAATGGCCTTACAAGTGCCCTGACTGTGGGAAGGGCTTCCCTAAGAGCTCCAGCCTGATCCAGCACCAGAAGACCCACACAGCAGAGAGGCCCTACGAGTGTCCTGAGTGCAGGAGGAGGTTTTGGAGGAGCTCCCATCTCCTCATGCATGAGCAAACACACACAGGGGAGAGGCCCTTTAGCTGCCCTGACTGTGGGAAGGGCTTCAAACGCAACTCCCACCTCATCATGCACCGGCGTATACACACCGGGGAGAGACCCTATGAGTGTCCTGAGTGTGGAAAGAGCTTCTCACAGAGCTCCAACTTGATCAAACACCAACGTAGCCACCGTTAAGGGAAGCCCTGCGAGTGCCCCAAGTGCAGGAAGAGCTTCGTGCGCTGCTCCAGCTCCATCCCCTGGGGGAGGATCCCCGTTGGGCAGAGCCCTGGTGACCTTAGTTCAGGGTGATTATTTTGGGGATGTCTTTTTATCCCAACCCATCTTTGGGATTTTTTTGTTTTGTGCCATGCTCCCCCTTCCCCCGTCACTGCCTTCGATGGCTCCAGAATCTTGCAATAGGTGGGAGGCAACCTGGGATTTCCTGCGAGAAGTTCGGGGCACAGAGAGGGAGCTCCAGTAGCCCTTCAACAGGGTCTCTCTAGCAGAGGCGCTGTAACAGTTTTGCCAGTTTCTTTTTGTTTCTTTTTCTCTCGGTGCTGTGAATGGGTTTGCTGGCTCGTTTCTTTGCCTCTCTGCTGTTTGGGAACCCAGAGCCAATGTGTGCTGCACCGGGACCAGGGTCTGGGAAGACCCTGTCCCCTCTGCACACCCTGACCCGGGGACCAGCCACCACGGGTGAGCTATCCAGGAGAAAGATTCCCTACTCCAGCTGTTTTTCTGTCACTGCTCTGGGTTTTTGCTACATTGTGAAAGGAATGAGAGGGCAGTGTCTTTACCAAAAAACTGTGACTCTGGGGGTAAGATAAGACCTATACTGGGAGATAGAAGGAAACAATGGGAAGGATTTCCATAAGAATTCTACTGACTTACCCCGGACTATGTTAACAGACTACAAGAGCAGAGACATCGGCAAAAGAATAAAGAAGGAAGAGAAATGTGTATTAGAAGGAGGGATGTATATTAAAAAGGGGGTCTGTATTAGGTGTTTCGGGGAGCCTGTACCTCAGCCAATGGGGAAAGAGAGTGGGAACTGCGGCCAGGAAATTGGGATGAAAGGTGCTGCTTCCTCTATCAGTTTGAGAGACCCCAAGGGAAATGCCCATGACCTCTCCCTTTATTCATGAATAAAGTTATGGGACTCCTCTGTCTCCTTTTTGAACATAAACCTCTGGTGCTTATAAATTAATTTTCCTCACAACTGTAACTGTTATAAACACGTATTATAGTGTTGGCTTTCACAGATATGAAGATGAGTGCTATGTGTACAATGTTGCCTTTTTTGCATTAGTAGCTTAGTTATGTAGACACGGTGGTGAAATAATCATTGGTGTTTTTGGTTTTTCTTTTGTAACTCGAATACAGTTGTAATATAGCTGATGTTTTAAAGTACTTGTGATTAACTTGCAATAACTGAAATATTGTAGATTGTGACATGCATTTTCATGAAAGATTTTTTTGCTCATTATAGCAAAACTATACAAAAGGTGCAGGGAGAGCTACTAAGAGTCTTAATGGGGCTCTGGCTGCAGCTGCACTGACCAAAAAGATAAGGAGAAAAGAATGCATGAGAAAAAGATCACAGCTTGGCACCTCTGGCACTTCCCCCAAGGCTATCAGCACAGATCCTGACCAAAGTGTGGGGGTGGAAGGAAGAGGGGTTTTGGAATGTGGAGAGGCCATCTAGTCAGAGCAGCTTGTTTAACGTCCCCCCTGTGCTGCACAAGGGAGCCTGGCTGGTGGGACCCCCAACCTTTAGAGGGGCTTATCTGCATGGAAAGGCCAGGGATGTTGTGCACCATTAGGGGCTCCTGTCGACAAGGACCATCTGCTAAAACAGAATAGGCATCCATGAATAGGGGTCACACGGATGTGACCCCAGGAACATAAACATCATCACTGCTCATGCTCTGAAAAGGTGGATCCATGTTAAACAGTTCCTGGAAAAGTTTGAATATGCATAAATGCCTATGGATAGGCATTAAGCTGATGGAACGTGAAATATATTTAAAGAAAGCTCTGTCAATCCAATTTGCCTTTGGCAAATCACCAAGCACCTGGTGCCCCCTCAGGCGCCGTATCCTTTTGCTTTCTGTCCCCTATTGTCATTTATTAAATTTTTAGATTTTAACAGGAGAGTGGACTTTGTTTTTCACAGTAACCCAACACTCCGTGCCTGCACAGTAACCCACGGATCCTGCTACCGCTGTGGAGTTTCTACTACCCTTGCTTGCTACCCCGGGTGAGCCAGCTCTGCCACTCCAGAATGCTGATCTGAGGTCCCTGCCACAGCCCTCACCTCCCATTCCAGCCCGCCTGCCATTATCCACGGAGAGCTGACCCCCGCAGTACAGCACCCCCTGCTGCCCCGGAGGACCCATCGCACCCACCCTGCCCGGCCAGGAGCCACTGCACCAAAGGGGAGGGGGCCCAACAGCTCAGACAAGACTGGCATTGGGTTTGTGCTTTGGTTGTTGGTGCTACCATTGGTGTTCCTTGTTTGCCTTGTTATACACACTAGTAAAGAACTGCTATTCCTTTTCCCATGTCCTTGCCTGAAAGCCCCTTCATTTCAAAGTTGTAATAATTCGGAGGGAAGGGGGGTCATATCCTCCATTCCAAGGGAGGTCCCCACCTTCCTTGGCAGACATCTGTCTTTCAAACCAAGACACTGATCCATGATTGGATCCAGTGTGTTGAGTTTGTTGTGGCGAGTTTTGGGTCGCAGGGTGGCTTCTGGGAGCAGCTTCCAGAAGCTTCCCCCATGTCTGGCTCTTATTCCACCCCACCCCTGAAGGTGAGGATAACCCAAGTTCTGGTTAATGGTTCTCATGGGGCAGATTAGAGTGAAATGACAATGAATGATCTGAATTATATTTATAAATACATCTCTGTGGGGTTTATTTTAGGTAACACTGAGGATTATGTATAAGGGAGAAGAAAGAATGTGTAAGAGTGGAAAGATACAGTCACTGGGAGGAAGAGCAAAAAGTCAGAGCTGGAATGCCCAGACTAGGAGTCCAGCCCAGGGGTCTCCAACCTAACTCCCCCGCAGCAAGTGGCTCATAGAAGTGGCCCTGGGAGTATCGCCTGCCCCTCACCCACATACCACAGGTGAGCAGGGAGGGGGAGCTCGCCCCAAATATCTCGTGTGGTCCCTGTGAGGGTTTTTCTGGGGGTTCCCGCTAGGGTCTCCCGGCAGAGTCCAGGCGGTGAGCAGTTGGATGCAGGGTCTTCCCCCACATGGGGGTTGGGTCACCCTGGGTCAGCCTCTGGTACCACGTGGCAATCACCCAGTGCTGGCAGGGGGTATGGGAACATCGTTTTGGGGACCCCCCAGGGAGCACTGAGTTTGGGGGAAGCCTGGGACCCCAGAGTGGGGAGAGCAGAGAGGGGCGATCCCAGAGCTGGAGGACACCTGGCAGCTTGGAGGGAGGAGGAGGATGGAGAGTGGGGGAACCAGGCACACCTTGGACACCAGAGTGGGGAGCCCGGAAAGGGGGTATCCCTGGGATTCTCAACAGCCCGGAGAAGGTAGGAGCCCCAGATAGGAGGGACACTCAAAATACACAGGAACCTCAGAAGCCCAGAGAGGGGGAATTCCTGGGAGGGTTTTTGTCTGAATCTTGGACTTTTCAGTTTGAATCTGGATCTTTTGGGCTGAATCGTGATGTTTTTTAATTTTGTTTTGAGGAAGGGGTAAGGTGTTTCTGGGTTTTTTGGTGTTTCTGGAGTTATTGGGTTAAATGTTGGTGGTTTGTTTTGGGGCAGGGGATGAATCTTCATATTTTGGAGCTGTCTGTGCCTGAATATTGGTGTTTGGGGACTTTTGACAATGTGTCATTGTGTTTGAGGTTTTTTGGGGCCTGGATCTTAATATCTTGGAAGTTTTTATGGACACAGGATGCCCAGAGACTTCTGGAGATGGACCTGTTCAGGAGGAACCCCCCAGCCCAATATGCTCTCACCTTGTTTTTCCCCCCAAATTTGATTCTGTCATTCCCAAGCTGTGACCAGGTGAAGGAGGAGGCTGGGAGGAAGAGGAAGAGTCCCTGGGACACCCAGGGAGGTGAGGAGGAAGTTGCTGCCCCTTCCCCACTCTCTTCTGCTCCATCTCCTAGCCTGCCATCACCCCTGGCTTCAGGACAGCCCTGCTACTGACATCGTCCTGCCAGAGACAGATTGGGGGGGATCTCCTTCCCTTTCCCTCTGGCATGGAGGCAAATCCCATCCTCTCCTTGTGCTTCCTCCCCCACACACTGAGCTGGGAGACAGGGAGACAAGGGAGGACAAATCCCCGCAGCAGAACCTCATGGAAGAAGCTGTTTTGAGTAACTCCATGGTGCAGAAATGCAATGGGGCGGGAAGGTCCTGGAGATCCCCCATGAGGAAAGGCTGCAAACCCAGCCCAGGGAGCTGTGAGGAGGTGTCTTGGGTTGATTTTATGATAACACTCTATTCCTATATTCCATCTGCTTGTATGCCCAAAAATGTGCCTGTGCTTTTAAATGTGACGCGGAAGAAGGGGCAGGGGCGGCTGCAAAGGCATCACAGGTGGTTAAATCAGGGAATGTTGCACTTGGTGGTTGTTGGGAGCTCAGCTGGGAGCTGCAAGAAGTCACCTCACTGCAGTGCAGGAGAGTTATATTGTTGACGCTTAGCTAGCTCGGGTTTGTTAGCTTGGGCAACCAGCTCTCCCTGGACAGCCACCCCTTCTATGACTCCTGTGATTTTTTCTGGAGCGGATCGGCGGCACTTCGGTCTAGGACTGGGAGGCAAGTGCTATCAGCCAGGAGGCCGGCAGGGACAAGCCACGGGCACTGCTCCGTCTCATCCTGGACTCAGAAAAGCCAAGCCGGCAACAGAAAAGCACACTGAGCCTCTGTTTCATCCACAGTGAGGAGAGGACTAGCACCAGGTTCCCACTGTTGCCCGACCGGCCAGTGGACTTTTCTTTTGGTTTTTTTTTCCCTAGGACAAGAGCCGCGCCATCGTTCTCCGCACCACGTGCTGAGCAGCTGTGGGGGAGGGCTGCGTGTGTTCCTGGACTTTTAATTATCTAACAGTTACTTTTTTTTTATCTGTGTCCTGTGGCACCTTGTTTTGTTAATAAACTATTTCTTTTTTCTCTTCACTGTTGCCCGAGCATGTATTTCATATTGGTGGAAAAAAATCATCAGTTTTTTCACTTCAGAGGAAACATTTACCCTGTACATTTTTTTTCTGAAAACATTGTCTCAAACCGAGACAGGAAGAAAGTCTGACCCTGTGCCAGGAAGGGCTCCATGCAGAGCTCCAGCCTGGTGGTCCAGCAGCAGCTTTACACCAGGGAACGGCCTATGAGTGTTTGGAGTGTGGGAAGAGCTTCAGTCACACTTCCAATCTCTTCATCCACTATCACGTGCACACTGCGGGGAGCCGGTACGCGTATTTGGAATGTAGGAAGAGCTTCAGCTGGAGCTCCAGTCTGACTTGCCACCAGGACATGCATGCCAGGGGAGGGCCCTTTGAGTGCCCTGAGTGTGGGAAGATGTTTTGGTGGATCTCCTATCTCATTGTACATCACCAAACACACATGGGGAGAGGACCTTCCGCTGCACCGACTGCGGGAAGAGCTTCAAGTGCAGGTCCTGCCTCATCACCTACCAGTGCACACTGGAGAGGCCACAGTGTCCCAGTGTGGGAAGAGCTTCTCCAGGAGCTCTCACTTGACCCAACACCAACAGAGGCACCGGTAAGGGAAACCCTGTGAGTTTCCTGTGTGTGGGAAGAGCTCCAATTTCATCTTAAAACTTGAGGTGCTGCTGCCTGAAAAGCTCTTCCAGAACCCTGTACTTTGGACACTTATGAGTTCTCTTTTCCACTCTCCTTCTTTTTCTTGGCCTTTTTCTTGACATTTATTCTGGTACAACCTGTCTGTCATAGTAATTCATTCTTCGTTGAACTGTTGCTTTCTTCTTTAATGCAAATATACAAAGAAGAAGGAAAGCAGCCCCTTGCAGTGGCCTAAAAGTTGAACAACACTCATTGGCACAACCTCTTCTGCTGCCTACAGGGAATTCCCAAATAAGACAGTGCTGGTCTTCTCAGAGGCAGGCAAGGTCAAGAGGGAGCAGATGCCAACAAGGGGTTGAAGCTGTGCCAAGGGACAGCTGGGTTGGACATTAGGAAGAACTCATGCCCAGAAAGGGGCATTAGATCTAGAATAGGCTGCCCACATGGGGGTGAAGTCACCACAGTAAGAGGCATTCAAGGAAAGCCTGGATGTGGCACTCAGGACTCTGCTGTGGTTGCCATGGTGGGAATGGGTCACGGGTTGGACTCCATGATCACCCAGGGCTCTTCCAAGCCAATGCATTCCGTGATTCTGTGATATCACAGCCCCTGGAGACAGCGCGGTGGCTGCCAACTGTCCCCAGCCCGTCGCTGTGCCCAGAGCCTGGGCAGAACTTGGCGCGGAGCTGCGGCCAGAGCCTCTGTGGAGGTGGTGGCAAATCGTCAACACAGAGCACCATGGCTGGCCAGGGTTTCTCCTGGCTCCTGCAGTTCTATCCTGCTGCTGCTGGCCTGTCCCCCTGACCCTGCAAGCCATCCTAAGGGGGACATTGGCACCTTGGCTCTGCTTCCTGAGGAGCTGGAGCTGCAGGACATGGGCTGTGGGAGGACCCCCTTGGTGGACGTGGTGCTGGTTTCTTGGACATGCTTGGCCACGGCTGCTGATCATGGGCCTTGTTCTGGGATGGTGCCTTGGCAGAAGGCTACGGAGACACTGGGGAGAGGTGAGGGAGGGTGGTCAGGCAGGTTGGATGGTGCCAGGGACTGGGAGCCACCAAGGCCTTGGGCAAAGCTGGTGTCAGGCGAGGGCTGAGAGCCTCTATAGAGGAGCAGAGCTGGGCAGCCCCGAGGGTGCTGCGCCTCTTGGGCAGCCCTTTGTCCAAGGCCCTGCAGCAGATGGGGGCTCAGCCCCTGGGCAAGAATCGGGCCCAGACTGATCCTCAGGGACACCAGGCAGAGGCAGCTGGAGCTCTTCTTGCTGCATCCTCTGCCCGGGGCAGCCCAGCCAGGCCAAAAGCAGCCCCAGAGGGCTCAGGCCTGCTTTGCCCTTTCCGCCAGGCTCCCTGGGCTGGGCCCCGCAGGAGAAGCGCCAGAACCCCTTGGCTGGGGACATGGCTGCCCCAAGGAGCTGCTGTGACTGCTGAGGGACACCCTCACTCTGATGGGGCTGTGCCTGTGCCACTGCCCCCTGCAGAGGCCATGAACCAGGACTCCAGCAAAAGAGGGCTTCTGCATGAGGAGGGGGCTTCAGCGCTTCCCTCCCCAGCTGCAGCTCAGCTCTCAGCTTGCTGGGCATCACGAGGGGTGCGTGACCAGTGCTCAGCCTGGGCACTGTGACATCCCCCAGCTTAGGGGTTACTGAAGGCCCCCATTCACAGCTGTAGAATTCCCAATCTCCTTTTCCTCCAGGAGCTGAAGTTTCCCTGAGTGTTCCAGTTCCAAACACTTGATCCTTTTTGTAGGCATAAGATTCTCACACCGTAATTTTCAAGTCACCCTGGAGTTGTAGATTTTTAGAGCAGTCAAGTTAATAATGTTTTCTAGACATTGCTGTGTCATTTTCTTGATATTCCATGTGAGAGGGGATACAGCAATTGATGGGTTTGCATAGGAGCTCCAGAGTCCCAGAATGGAGAGCCTGAGTGTCCCAACAGGATTTGCAGAAGTATGAAGAGCAGCTGAAAAGATCTCCTGCCTCCAGCTTCCAAGGAAGCTTTAATTCGATCCCCGTTTGCATTGTGCCGGGGGACACCCAGAGGTCCAGGGAGGTGTCTGGGTGGCCCCAGAAGGCACTTGCAGGACCCTGGGGCACTAGAGAAGGGGCAGGAGCATCCCTGTGGTGCTGCAGGAGACACCCAGAGGGGCCACCTCTGGATCCCAGGCAAGGGCTGTATTCAGGCAGCCAAATTCATCCAGGGTCTACCCAGGCTGTGCCCAGGATCAGCCCAGCCACGCCTAGTCCTGCTTCACATATTTGTATTTTCTTTGTATTTATTTGTATTCACTTCTGTGTGAAGTGAATTGTATTTGTATTTATTTGTATTCACTTCTGTGTGAAGTATTGACCTTCAAAATGGCGATAGAAATAATTTCCCTCAAATCAAATACGAATTTACTCTAGTTTTAGGAATTAACCATGTGTAATCCCTGCTTAAATGACTTCTGTGACTTGCTCTGAAGTTTGCTCCTTTACACCGCCATCAACCACCTTTCTTAACATCCAGATCCCTCACTGGAAGAAGGGAATTCATCTGGATCCTCTCCTGGGACCCCAGGATCCCTCCACCAATGGCTCTGTTGGTGTCAGGTCAAGTGAGAGCTCCTGGAGAAGCTCTTTCCACACTCAGGACAGTTGTGGGGACTCTCTCCGGTGTGAATGTGCTGGTGGGTGATGAGGTAGGAGTTGCCTTTGAAGCCCTTCCCACAGTCGGAGCAGTGGAAAGGCCTCTCCTCTGTGTGTATTGGCTGATTTTGATATGATGGGAGCTGCTCTGAAACCTCTTCCCACACTCGGGACACTTGAAGCACTTCTACCTGGTGTGAATGTTCTGGCATTCCCTCAGATTGGAGCTCTTCCCAAAGCTCTTCCAGAATTCTGAGCAGGTGTTGGGCCATTCCCCACCATGGATCATCTGGTGGCTGATTAAGTGGGAGCTCTGGCTGAAGCTCTTCCCACATTCCCCACACTTGGGGCTGTTCCCCAGTGTGGATCAGCTGGTGCTGGATCAAGTGGGAGCTCTGTCTGAAGCTCTTCCCACAGTCCAAGCACTTATAGGGCTTCTCCCAATCATGAGGCTTCTCCACCAGCTCTGAGTTACAGCTGGGTCTCTGACCGCCTTCCCAGCACAGGATAGGCCTCTCCTTGCAGCTCCCTGGGCTGGGTTTGCAGCCCCTCCTTGTGCAGCATCTTTGGGGATTTTCTTCTCTGTTGGATTCCTGTGCCTTGGAATCGCTCAGAACGGCCTCCGCCACAAGGTTCTCCCACGGGGATTTGTCCCCCCTGGTCTCCATCCACAGCTCTGTACTGGGTGAAGGAAGGATAAGGAGAGGATGGGTCAGGGAGCAGGGGAAAAGAAAAGGACAAAGGAGAGAAAAGGAAAAGAAGAAACAAGGAAGGAAGGAGAAGAATAGGAAGGAATGAGGAAGGGAGAAGGATAGAACAAGGAGAGGAAGGAGGGTGGAGGAGAGGATGGGATTTGCCTCTGTGCCTGAGGGAAGGGGAAGCAGATGCCCTCAAACCATCCCCAGCAGGATGGCGTCAGCACTGGGGCTGTCCTGCAGACAGGGGTTATGCTAGTCTGGGAGATGGAGCAGAAGAGCGGAGGAAAGGGGCCATGACTTCCTCCTCACCTGAGTGTCCCTGGGCATCTTCCTCTTCCTTGCAGCCTCCTCCTCCAGCTGACAAAATGCTTGAAATGGGAAATCCTGGTTTGGAGGAAAAACAAGGGTGTGAGTGTGCCTGGTTTGATGGTCCCGCTGCCCAAGTCCAGCTCTAAAAGTCACCGCCACTTTCAGCATTGGAAGGCCTGGACCCCACTCATCTCCAGCCACCACCATCCTTCCAGGCTGGCCTGTGTCCCCCAGCTCCAATATCACCCCTCACTGCTCTCCCCACTCCCAGGGAACCCAAAACCAATGTCCCCTCACCCTCAGAGGTACTGGGTGATCACCATGTGGACCCTCAAATATCTGACAAAGGGGCATTTGCAGTTCAGCTTTGGAATCCTACAAGATCCAAACATCCCCTCCCCGGCAAAAAAACCCCTCCTGGACACCCCCTGAGAGCGCCACATGTCTATGTCCTCCCATGTCATTTCACCAGAGATGGTGCTTAGCATCAATGGTCTTTCCAGTGTTTTGGGTTCTACCTCAGTTTCCGGGGCCGTCCATTGGTGCTTCAGACAAGATGAAGAGACTATAAGAGGGAAATCAATGGCCAAAATAAGATATTAGGCATTACCAATGTTCGATGTTGCTGAGAGACTGCATGTGTTTGGCGACCTAGGAGGCGAAGAACCTTTTTTGGAGAGTTTCTACGTCCCGCTGTCCTCAATCTTTGGTCTTTGCTCCGAGGTCCGCGTCACCATGGTCTTGCGCACGACTGTAATGGAAAATGGCGATCACCACGAAAATTCAGAACCCATGCAATCTTTGTTTGCAGTCGCCAGCTAAATAACACCTCCAGACGATTGACTGATACGCCTGTGCCCACCAGGAACGAAATGAATTGCATGGAGTGGCTGAATTATTTCATGGTGCGGCTTACAACTCAGTAAATCTCGGCCCTATCCCAGAGAGATTGTAATATGGCCTTTCGCACTCCCATAGGATGTTGCCCACCTGATCGTGATTCATCCAGTCACGCAGACGAGGGGCGACCACTGACTCCTGGGTGAGGATGTGATGAGAAGCCTCCCCGCCAGCAGTGTTTACACAAAGGATCACCAGGACCACAGATCACCAGCTGGCTTGATGTCCTAACGAGGGCACTGTCCGGGTGATCATCCAACGCCAGATCCTCCCACAGGGTGGATGGAGTTGGAGAACGTGCACAAAGCTCTTCCCACACTTGGGGCATTTGCCAAGGCTTCCTGTACCGCTCCCCTCCTGTTGGGCTCGTACGCATCATACACTGAGTCAAGGATTGATTCCGTGGAGAGAGCGTGGTGGTGTCCACGAGGCTGCGGGAGGAGCGACTTGTGGCAGCGATTTCTCGTTCTGCGGTGACGCGAGCTGTGCAGGACACGATTCGGTGCCGAGTTCAGATTGTGCAGATTTATAACACTCTCGCGCATGTCCTCAGGATTGGAGGCCAGCTTAGAAGGGCCTCTCCTGTGTGACATCGCTGAACTTACGATTGGAGATGGCGAGGTGCATCGAAACTCTGTTCCCCCAATGCAGCGACCATTCGGTATAGGGCTACTCCCGGTTCGTGGACTGTGATGGTGTTCCTGATGGCACCATTGGATAGCTATCTCCATACACCAGTAGGCTGGGTGTGCACGTGTGGGGCCCCACTGTGTAAGCGTGGTGTGTCGCGCCACAGGTGGGATGTTTAATGGTCGCTGGTGCTGTGGGATAACGGGGGGTGGGTACTCGGCTACCTCTGGAGTGCGGCCTGGTCAAGTGTTGTCTTACAACTCCCGCAGAGGGAGCGGTAGCGCGCCGCGCAGTCGTTGGTTAGTCGTCTGGGTGACCGCGCCGACGGTGGGGGGGTGCGTGTGGTGGAGGCAGGCGTGTGGTGGGAGGTGTGTTTTATGCCAAAGTGGTGTGGTGGGGCTGTCGACGTCAAGGCGAGGCTGGGTGCGGGTGTCCATCGGGGTGGCTTTCCCAGAGCTCATGTGTTGTGCGCCCAGGGCTACTTGCGCGAAGCGTGCGCGGTGGGTGGATTTCTGGGGTGGGTGGGCCGGTGCGGGTGGAACAGGGCGTTTGGGAGGCCGCGTGTTCTTTCTGACAGACTATGTTCCTTTAGAGTTCCCTGGGCTGGCTTTGAAGTCGCTCCTTTGTGGGATCTCTGGGACTTTTCCTCCTCCCTCCATTGCCCAAGGCTTGGGAATGACAAATCCTGGTTTGCGGGGAAAAACAAGCGGTGAGAGGCTTGGTTTGGGTTCCTCCTACCCAAATCCATCTCAGGAAGTCACCAGGCATCTTGTGTCCGTAAAAGCCTCCAAAACACCATGATTCAGGCCAAAAATACCCAAAACTTCAAGAGCAGCTCTAAAACTTCCAAAACATCAAGAAGCAGCCAGAAGCCACTCCAAAATATAAAGATTCATCTCGGGGCTGAAATGGGTACTGGTCCATTCCCTGTAATTTGCTAGGCTTGAACATCTGTTATGATCCAATTATTAAAGTTGTTTGAAATACTTCTGTCCAAATTAAGTGCAATGAGACCATATGCCAGTCAATATGTGGGTTATATTTGATAGTAATAATGAGAGAAGGAGAGAGAGGAAAAGAAAGCGGGAAGTAGAAAAAGAGGTGATGGGGGGAATAACAAGGCTGACAGAGGTCAAATAAAGAAAATATCACCATCCATGGATCCCATGATGTTGCATTGATCCTCTCCAGCTGCTCTCCTTGGTGACGTCCCCTTGAAAGCACAGAAGCCATGGGTTAATATAGTGCTCAGGTCAGGTGGCAATGTCCAGGCATGTCCCAGGGTGAGGGGACAAGTCTCCTGCAGCAGACTCTGGATCTGTTCCAGGCCCATGCAGCCCTGCAGTGCGAGGCCTCTGGGGAGTGCTTTGTTTTGGGGTGAGCTTCCCCTCCCCACTCACCTGTGGGATGCAGGGATGGTGTTGCTGCCAGGGCAGGGGAACTGTGGACTCAGCAGTCGGGCAGGGGAACCTCGTGGTTCTCCGGCTGTTTCTGCTTTTCCTGCTCCTCCTCTTCTCTTCCTCCTCTTTCTCCCACTCCTTCTCTGTGCTCACACCAGATCCATCTTTCCCCCCCACTTCTGCCCCGTGGCCACCACAGCACCAGCTGTTGGGTGGGGGGAACCCTCCATGACCCCCACAGGGATGGACAAGGGGCTTGGGGATCCCCCCAGTGCAGATCCTCCCTCAGAACCCCAGGGAATCACTCCAGGGATCAGTGGTGGGGGCACAAAGGGACCCCCATAGAACTGCTCTTCTTCCATCCCAACCCACCTTTCCCTTCCCTCCTTCATCGTTCCCCCAATCCACAGACCCCTCCCAACTCAATTTGGGGTCCTAGCCCCATGTCACTTTCTTTGGGGAATCCCAGCCTCCTCTTTTTCCCCACTCTTCCACCCCTTCCCTATCATCCCTCCAACCCCAATTCACCTCCCCTATGCTTGATTTTGGGGGTCCCATCCACCCTTCCACTCAATTCAGGCAGCTCCTGGCAGCTTTTTTCCTGGAGGAATCCCTGTGTTTCAGGATTTTGGAGATCTAGTTTAGGTGGACAGCTTTCTCTGGCTTTCTCCTCCCTGTTGGGGCCTCTCAGCTGTCCCCAACACCCTTGGGGTGCTGAGATGTCCTTTCCTGGGGACAAGGATGTTTATTGCCTTCCAAGAGCCCAGTGCCCGGGTGGGGGTCCAGGTCAGGGGGTCCTTGATCAGCTGCCCCAGAGCCTCCCTCAGGGTCTCCCAGCACAGCTGGAGCCGCTCAGCCTGGGGTCCCCAAAACCCTCAGCAACCCCCAAGTCCCTCCCAAGAACCCTCAACTCCCTCAAACCCAGCATCCCCCACATCCCCTGAAGTTCCCCCCATGTCACCATCCATGGCCATATCCCCACATGTCACTGTCCGTGTCCCACCCTGTCCTCATCCATGTAGGCAACAACCATGTTTCCACCCATGTCATTGTCCCACCATGTCTATGTCCTCCCATGTCTTCACCCAAGTCTTAGTCAATGTCTTTATTTTTACCTCAGTTTCAGGTGTTTTCAGACAATGAAGAGAAATTAAAGGAAAATCAAGGCCAAAATAAAAGGATTTACATGTTCATGCTGGCTGAGAATGCATGTGTTCGGGTAGGAGGAAGAACCTTTTTTGGAGAGGTTTCTACCCCACTGTCTCAAAAATCTTGGTCTTTGCTCCAGTCCATCACCATTTGGCTGTGGAAATGGGTCACAGAAAATCAGAACCATGAAATTGTTGAGGTCAGAAAAGACCTCCAAGACCATTGAGTGTAGCTTGATGCCACAGGAAGAAATGATTGCATGGAGTGGCTGAAAATTTCAGTGGTCTAAAAATCAATAAATCTGCCCTTCCCAGGGAATTGCTAATATTGGCCTGCAACCCAATGGATGTTCCCACCCCTGTGTTCATCCAGGTGCCCACGGGGAGCCAGGAGGATGTGGAGCCCCCCAGCCAGGTGTCTCCCCAACAGGGATCACCAGGACCACAGATCACCAGGGCTCTTGCCTAACGAGGGTCACTGGGGATCATCCAACGCAGATCCTCCCAACAGGGGTGGAGTTGGAGAAGTGCACAAGCTCTTCCCACACTTGGGGCATTTGCAAGGCTTCCTGTACCGGTCCCTCTGTTGGTGTACGGTCAAGGTTGAGTTCTGGAGAAGCTTTTCCCACACTTGAGACACTTGTAGGATCTCTCTCTGGTGTGGCAGATGAGGGTGGAGTTGTGGTTTAAACCCTTCCTGCAGTTGGGACAGTAGAAGGGCCTCTCCTCTGTGTGAATCGCTGACACTTAATGAGATGGGACGTGCTCTGAAACCTCTTCCCCCACTCAGGACACTTGTAGGGCCTCTCCCCAGTGTGGATGTGATGGTGGTTTCAGGTGGGACTCCCAAGCCTTTCCCACATTCCCCACTCTATGGCGTTCCCCAGTGTGGATGTTCTGGTCCTGGCTTAGGTGGAAGCTTGACCTGAGCCCCTTCCCACATTCCCCACACTCATAGGATCGTACCCCAGTGTGGATCTTCTGGTGCTTGATCAGGTTGGAGCTTTTGCCAAAGCCCTTCCCACACTCCAAGCACTTGGGGGGCTTCTCCCCAGAGGCTTCTCCCCCAGCTCCAAGCTCCAGCTGGATCTCCGGCTGCTTTCCTGGAACAGGGAGGGTCTTTCCTCCTTAGAGTTCCCTGGGCTGGCTTTGAAGTCGCTCCTTGTGTGGGATCTCTGGGACTTTTCCTCCTCCCTCCATCTGCCCAAGGCTTGGGAATGACAAATCCTGGTTTGCGGGGAAAAACAAGCGGTGAGAGGCTTGGGTTTGGGGTTCCTCCTACCCAAATCCATCTCAGGAAGTCACCAGGCATCTTGTGTCGGTAAAAACCTCCAAAACACCATGATTCAGGCCAAAAATACCCAAAACTTCAAGATGCAGCTCTAAAACTCCAAAACATCAAGATGCAGCCAGAAGCCACTCCAAAATATAAAGATTCATCCTCGGGGCTGAAATGGGTACTGGTCCATTCCCTGTAATTTGCTAGGCTTGAACATCTTTTATGATCCAATTATTAAAGGTTGTTTGAAATACTTCTGCCCAATTAAGATGCGAATGAGACCATATGCCAGTCAATACTGTGGGTTTATATTTGATAGTAAATATGAGAGAAGGAGAGAGAGGAAAAGAAAGGGAGAAGTAGAAAAAGAGGTGATGGGGGGAATAACAAGGCTGACAGAGGTCAAATAAAGAAAATATCACCATCCATGGATCCCAGTGATGTTGCATTGATCCTCTCCAGCTGCTCTCCTTGGTGCACACAGTCCCCCTGAAAGCACAGAATGCCATGGGTTAATATAGTGCTCAGGTCAGGTGGCAATGTCCAGGCATGTCCCCGGGGAGGGGACAAGTCTCCTGCAGCAGACTCTGGGTCTGTTCCATCCCGTGCAGCCCTGCAGTGCGAGGCCTCTGGGGAGCGCTTTGGGGGTGGCTCTGGATTGTGACACCCCCTCAGCTGCCTCTCACGTGATGTCCATGGATGTGGCCTGTGGGCTTGGGGATCCCAGCTGGGCCAGTCTGTGTAAGGGAGGAGGGTGTTCAGTGCCTCTGACCAGAGGTCACACCCAAAGCCTTCGTCCCCCTGTTTTGGGGTGGGAGTGTGTAACCGGCTTCTGTGGGCTGTGATGCCCCCACCCCAAATCCAGCCAGGGAAGGTTCTTTCCCTCAGACTTGTTTGTTTCTCCCTAGGCTGGGTGACTGAACAGCAATTAAGTCTTATCTGAGCAGCTTCATTTCCAGTCCAAAGTCCCAGTCCCGATCTTCAGGGAGGCTTCTTTGGTTGTAGCTTCTTTACACAGTTTTTGTTATAATGAATAAAACTTTATCAATGTTTGAGGCAGAACTGTTTCACTCTCGACAGCATCTTAAAAGGCAGTCCTGGACCAGTGACAAGGGCAAGCAGTGGACTTTTGGTTTGAATTTCTCATCACATTGTCTGCTACAAACTGTCCAACTCTGCCTCCTTCAAAGGTAACTAATGTGAAACCTTACCCTTTTCCGCTGGGGGCCAGAGAAGGGATTTTTCCTGTTGTAGGGTTACAGAATATTGGTAGTGGTAACAGCAGAACAACACCTTGAAAGTCAGGCTATCTCCTGTCTTGGTGGAAGAAGCCTTGGAATTGTAAACATACTGATCACGAGTGGAGTAGGTAGCCACAAGAAAAGTTTGTAAACAGTTCACGAGACTAAAAGAACACGCTACTGTAAAAGGTATTGTTTACCTAGTACCATAAAAGGCAATATCTGAGACAAGATAATTGATTGAGTGTGTTTAGTGTAGAATCACTCCAGATTAATTTACAATATAAAGAATTTACTACTGCACAATAAACGTCTTCCTCTTCACATGCCAACGTGGAGTCTGTGTCTCAATCATCGCTTCCTTGGTATCAGATTTAAGGGAAGATGGGATAATTGTTCCCACTCATTCCCCCACAATGTTCCCTCATGGCCAGCAAGAAGTCAAATGGGAAATGGAGGCTGATAGTAGATTACAGGAAATCAAATGCCAACACAGCACCTTCACAGCAGCTCCTAACATTGCTGAATTAATATCCACAACAAGGAATAAGCTCATTTGATTTTAGTCACCATTGATGTTAAAAATATGTTCTTTATGGTCCCACTTCAGGAAAATGACTGAGAATACTTTGGTTTTTTGGGGGGAAGGAATACAATACATGTTTACCTGATTACCACAAGGTTATTGGCACTCTGCCACACTGGCATATTACGCCCTGGCCCAAGAACTGTCTGTAATCCCAATAGAAAAGGAAGTAAGTATCTATCAATACATTTATGATGTACTAATCGGGGGCCTGGACACTGAGAGGAACCACATTATTAAACATCTCGAGAGTGTGGGCTTACAAATGCCAGAAGAGAAAATCCAACTTCCTCCCCTGAAATTAAATTCCTGGTATCTGGTGGAAATGAGGTGCTATTTGTCTCCCTGCTGAAACATTAACCTCACTGGAATAAGTAAAGGTACCAGAGAATAAGAAAGAACTGCAGCATGTACTGGGAATATTAGTCTTTCGGAGACAACGTATTCCTGACTTCTCAATTATTGTGCAGCCCTAAAAAGGCAAAATGTGATTGGGCTCTATTACACAATGAGGCATTGAAATGATTAACCTTTGAAGCTGACATGCATAATCTTTTGGGTCCTTTGCATCCTGCAGATCCTGTCCTCATAGAATGGGGCTTTGCCTTCCCCCATTTGTCAGTGCACATGCGGCAAAAGGGACATGAGGGTCCCCCTCACCCCACTGGATTCTATCTAGGAGTTTCAAAGATGCTGAAAGAAGGTACTCTGACTGGGAAAATGGGCTGTTTGTGATCATTGCAGGAAGAGGAAAAGATCCTGCACCAACAGCCTATCCTGCTCATGTCACTATTCAGAATGCTGAAGATTGTACTTAGCGGCACCCCTGCCACCTGTAGGAGTTGCTCAGTGAGAAATGGGTATGCCCAAATTGAGCACTGTTCTCTAGCAGAGGAAATTGAAGGGAGAGCCCCTAAACTGCTAGAAATTCAAGACCCTCTTCCCGAATCTCTTGACACTAAACCTCCTCCCTCTGTCATTAACTCCACCCTTCCGTATTCTGCTGACTAAATTAATATTTGGTTCACAGATGCATCGGCAGAAAGGGAGGGGAAGTTGTGAAAATACAGAGTAGTAGTCCTCCAGGAGGATGGTGAGAGGGACAGAATTGTTTCAGAGGGAGAGGGTAGTGCAAGTGGGGGGAATGGTGGCAGTTTGGAGTGTCATTACTCAGAAGGTGTGCAATCAACATCCCCTATACATCTATAGTGACTTGTATGCAGTATTCAAAGGATGTACAGAGTGGCTCCCTTTCTGGGAACAAAACAATTGGGAAGTCAACCATGTTCCAATTTGGAAAAGAGGAAAATGGGAGGATATTCTAGGAAATGCTAAAGATCACCATGTCTTTGTTGGTGCAACCATATCTGGGGTTGCAGCCCACCAGGATAGTTACACTTTTTCAGACCAGTTTAACAACCGGGTGGATTCTCTAAAATGTTTAATGCCTTGGCAGTAAAAATGGAAAATGAAAGTTGGGAGCATTTATTAGAATGGTTACATGCAAACAGGGACACTCAGGGATTAAGGATTTACTGCAGGAAGCCAACAGTTGAGGATGGCCAGTAACTAAAGAAAAATGTTCTGCTGTAATAACCGCATGTGGGGAATGTCACACTTGGTTTGATGGCATTCCTTACAAGACCCTCCACTGCACTTGAGGAAGGGAAAGGGATTGTGGGATGTCTGGCAAGTAGATTACATTGGCCCTTCCAGGAAATCAAACTGGAAAACATATGTACTGGTTGGAGAGAAATAATTTCTGGATTGACACAAGCTGCAGCTGTATCAAAAGCAGCTGGGGAAAATACTATTAACAACTTGCAGCTATGGTTCAGCTGTTTGCCAAAGCCTAAATCAATACAATCCAATAATGGCAGTCACTTTTCTGCAAATGCTGTACAGGATTGGGTCAAAGCTGAAGGTATACATGGGTTTCCACACCCCCTATTACCCTCACAATGCGTCCACTAAAACAGTTCTCGAGACACAGAACCTGGATGAGAGACTACACTTGGGATGCAGTGACCAAAATAAATGACTGATGGGGGGTTGGCGGATGCCCCTGACTTACTGCCTTTTGTTCACTGCCCCCACAATAGTTCCCAATTCTCTGCATCCAAGCTAATCCTAGAACTCCCACAGAGTATCCAGGGCAGCCCATGCTGGTGAAACTCCCCACCATTGCCAGGTGCCACCAGTTTTTAAACTCCATTGAATAAATATACTTGAATAGCAACGATGTCAGAATAAAGAGTATAAATCAGTAGTAGATCCCATCCTTCTAACCTGTTTGAGAAAGAACTGAGTTATTTTCTCTGATCTTTTACAGGTGGAAATCTGAACCAAAGGGACAAAGAAGAAACACCTTCACATGATTTATCCACACTATGCCTTATCATTTCATTTCCAGGAATAACTGTAGCTTTGGTATATATGCCTTTGGGGTGAATTTATGGTGATACTCTACTCCTGATTGTCTGCTTTATGCCAGAAATGGTCCTGTAGCTTTAAGGTGAGTCTGCAGGAGAGACAGGACCCAGGGGAGCTCAGCTCAGGCTTTATTCAAAGTTCCTTCCCTGTACTAGGGTTTGCAGCTAGATGAAGTTACATTTTTCTTTACCTAGTTGGTTTTTGTTTAGTTTAGGAAAGAAGTTTCTTTCCTGGACTGCAGTAGCCATTTTTGGTGGCTTTTGTTGTTTCTTCTTGGACTGTTGGCTTAGTTTTGTCGAATCAGACCATCAGTGGGAAGCCACAGGACACCCCATCTCAGCCAGACCTTGGGAGAAGATGACTAATGAAAGAAGGACTCTAAATCCACCCAGTTCCACCTGCTGAAAAGGGGAGACCAACATCAGAAATCACCAGATTCCCATCTTTTTTTTTCCTCCCCAAGCTGCATAGACTCTCTTCTCCCCTGAGACAAAGCTGTCCAGCAGTTTGTTTTTCCTTTGCACATGGCCAGCCATTTAATCTCTCTCTTTTGCTTTGGGGGTGGCTCTGGATTATGACACCCCCTCAGCTGCCTCTCACGTGAATGTCCCATGGATGTGGCCTGTGGGCTTGGGGACTCCACAGCTGGGCCAGTCTGTGTAAGGGAGGAGAGGTGTTCAGTGCCTCTGACCAGAGGTCACACCCAAAGCTTCGTCCCCCTGTTTTGAGGTGGGGGAGTCTGTGTAAACCCGGCTTCTGTGGGCTGTGATCTCCCGCACCCCAAATCCAGCCAGGGAAGGATCTCTTTTCCCTCAGACTTGTTTGTTTCTCCCTAGGCTGGGTTGACTGAACAACAATTACAGTCTTATCTGAGCAGCTTCATTTCCAGTCCAAAGTCCCAGTCCGCGATCTTCAGGGAGGCTTCTTTGGTTGTAGCTTCTTTACACAGTTTTTGTTATAATGAATAAAACTTTGTATCAATGTTTGAGGCATGAACTGTTTCACTCTCGGACAGCATCTTAAAAGGCATGTCCTGGACCGATGACAAGGGCAAGCAGTGGACTTTTGGTTTGAATTTCTCATCACATTGTCTGCTACAAACTGTCCAACTCTGCCTCCTTCAAAGGTAACTAATGTGAAACCTTACCCTTTTCCGCTGGGGGCCAGAGAAGGGATTTTTCCTGTTGTAGGGTTACAGAATATTGGTAGTGGTAACAGCAGAACAACAGACCTTGAAAGTTCAGGCCTATCTCCTGTCCTTGGTGCAGAAGAAGCTTGGAATGAGTAAACACTACTGATCACGAGTGAAGTAGGTGAGCCACAAGAAAAGTTTGTAACTGCTAGTTCACACGAGGCTAAAAGAACACTGCTACCGTAAAAGGTATTGTTTACCTAGTACCACAAAAGGCAATAATCTGAGACAAGATAACTGATTGGAGTGTGTTGTAGTGTAGAATCACTTCCAGATTAATTTACGATATATAAAGAATTTACTACTGCACAATAAACGTCTTCACGTCTTCACATGCCAACGTGGAGTCTGTGTCTCAATCATCGCTTCCTGTGGTATCAGATTTAAGGGAAGATGGGATAATTGTTCCCACTCATTCCCCGCACAATGTTCCCTCATGGCCAGCAAGAAAGTCAAATGGGAAATGGAGGCTGATAGTAGATTACAGGAAATCAAATGCCAACACAGCACCTTCGACAGCAGCTCCTAACATTGCTGAATTAATATCCACAACACAGGAATAAGCTCATTTGATTTTAGTCACCATTGATGTTAAAAATATGTTCTTTATGGTCCCACTTCAGGAAAATGACTGAGAATACTTTGGTTTTTTGGGGGGAAGGAATACAATACATGTTTACCTGATTACCACAAGGTTATTGGCACTCTCCCACACTGGCATATTACGCCCTGGCCAAAGGAAAACGTCTGTAATCCCAATAGACAAGGAAGTAAGTATCTATCAATACATTTATGATGTACTAATCGGGGCCGGACATGAGAGGAACCACATTATTAAACATCTCGAGAGTGTGGGCTTACATCAAGAAAATCCAACTTCCTCCCTGAAATTAAATTCCTGGTATCTGGTGGAAATGAGGTGCTATTTGTCTCCCTGCAGAACATTAACCTCACTGGAATAAGTAAAGGTACCAGAGAATAAGAAAGAACTGCAGCATGTACTGGGAATATTAGTCTTTCGGAGAAAAACGTATTCCTGACTTCTCAATTATTGTGCAGCCCTAAAAAGGCAAAATGTGATGGGCTCCATTACACAATGAGGACTTGAAGTGATTAACCTTTGAAGCTGACATGCATAATCTTTTGGATCCTTTGCATCCTGCAGATCCTGTCCTCATAGAATGGGGCTTTGCCTTCCCCCATTTGTCATGCACATGCGGCAAAAGGGACATGAGGGTCCCCTCACCCCACTGGATTCTATCCTAGGAGTTTCAAAGATGCTGAAAGAAGGTACTCTGACTGGAAAATGGGCTGTTTGTGGTCATTGCAGGAAGAGGAAAAGATCCTGCACCAACAGCCTATCCTGCTCATGTCACTATTCAACTGCTGAAGATTGTACTTAGCGGCACCCCTGCCACCTGTAAGGAGTTGCTCAGTGTGATAATGGGATGTGCCCAAATTGAGCACTGTTCTCTAGCAGGAAATTGAAGGGAGAACCCCTAAACTGCTAGAAATTCAAGACCCTCTTCCCAAATCTCTTGACACTAAACCTCCTCCCTCTGTCATTAACTCCACCCTTCCGTATTCTGCTGACTAATAATATTTGGTTCACAGATGCCGGCAGAAAGGGAGGGAAGTTGTGAAAATACAGAGTAGTAGTCCTCCAGGAGGATGGTGAGAGGGACAGAATTGTTTCAGAGGGAGAGGTTGCAAGTGGGAATGTGCAGTTTGGAGTGTCATTACTCAGAAGTGTGGCAATCACATCCCTATACATCTATAGTGGACTTGTATGCAGATTCAAAGGATGTACAGAGTGGCTCCCTTTCTGGAACAAAAACAATTGGGAAGTCAACCATGTTCAATTTGGGAAGAGGGAAATGGAGGAATTCTAGGAAATGCTAAAGATCACATGTCTTTGTGGTGCACCATATCTGGTTGCAGCCACCAGGACAGTTACACTTTTCAGACCAGTTTAACAACCGGGTGGATTCTCTAAAATGTTTAATGCCCTTGGCAGTAAAAATGGAAAATGAAAGTTGGGAGCATTTATTAGAATGGTTACATGCAAACAGGGACACTCAGGGATTAAGGATTTACTGCAGGAAGCCAACAGTTGAGGATGGCCAGTAACTAAAGAAAAATGTTCTGCTGTAATAACCGCATGTGGGGAATGTCACACTTGGTTTGATGGCATTCCTTACAAGACCCTCCACTGCACTTGAGGAAGGGAAAGGGATTGTGGGATGTCTGGCAAGTAGATTACATTGGCCCTTCCAGGAAATCAAACTGGAAAACATATGTACTGGTTGGAGAAGAAATAATTTCTGGATTGACACAAGCTGCAGCTGTATCAAAAGCAGCTGGGGAAAATACTATTAAGAACTTGCAGCTATGGTTCAGCTGTTTGCCAAAGCCTAAATCAATACAATCCAATAATGGCAGTCACTTTTCTGCAAATGCTGTACAGGATTGGGTCAAAGCTGAAGGTATACAATGGGTGTTCCACACCCCCTATTACCCTCACAGTGCTCCACTAAAACAGCTTCTCGAGACACATGAACCTGGATGAGAAGACTACACTTGGGATGCAGTGACCAAAATAAATGACTGATGGGGGGTTGGCGGATGCCCCTGACTTACTGCCTTTTGTTCCACTGCCCCCACAATAGTTCCCAATTCTCTGCATCCAGCTAATCCTAGAACTCCCACAGAGTATCCAGGGCAGCCCATGCTGGTGAAACTCCCCACCATTGGCCAGGTGCCACCAGTTTTTAAAACTCCATTGAATAAATATACTTGAATAGCAACGGATGCTCAGAATAAAGAGTATAAAATCAGTAGTAGATCCCATCCTTCTAACCTGGTTTGAGAAAGAACTGAGTTATTTTCTCTGATCTTTTACAGGTGGAAATCTGAACCCAAAGGGACAAAGAAGAAACACTTCACATGATTTATACCACACTATGCCTTATCATTTCATTTCCAGGAATAACTGTAGCTTTGGTATATATGTACCTTGGGGTGAATTTATGGTGATACTCTACTCCTGATTGTCTGCTTTATGCCCAGAAATGGGTCCTGTAGCTTGAAGGTGAGTCTGCAGGAGAGACAGGACCCAGGGGAGCTCAGCTCAGGCTTTATTCAAAGTTCCTTCCCCTGTACTAGGGTTTTGCAGCATAGATGAAGTTACATTTTTACTTTTACCTAGGTTGGTTTTTGTTAGTTTAGGAAAGAAGTTTCTTTCCCTGGACTGCAGTAGCCATTTTTGGTGGCTTTTGTTGTTTCTTCTTGGACTGTTTGGCTTAGTTTAGTCCGAGAATCAGACCATCAGTGGGAAGCCACAGGACACCCCATCTCAGCCCAGACCTCGGGAGAAGATGAACTAATGAAAGAAAGGACTCTAAATCCACCAGTTCCACCTGCTGAAAAGAGGAGACCAGCATCAGAAAATCACCAGATTCCCATCTTTTTTTTTCCTTCCCCAAGCTGCATAGACTCTCTTCCTCCCCTGAGACAAAGCTGTCCAGCAGTTTGTTTTTCCTTTGCACATGGCCAGCCATTTTTTCCCCTTCTGGGGGAAGTTTCAGTTTGTTTGTTCTGCTGTGAGTGTGTGTGTGGGGAGGGGGGCGAGGGGTTGATTCTGAAGGTATGAATATCTTAACAGCTGATGTCTATATTAACTGGTCAATTACAGTGTTATATACTTTATTTATAGATATTAATAACCCTGATGTATAACTTCTTACTTTTATAGCCTGATATTCAGCTTTCTATACACTGGTAATAGCCAAACTGTAGTTAAACGTTGTTATGCTTAAGTTAAGCAAAAACTCATCAGAGTGGAGAACTTCAAAATAGTGAGTTATAGCTATAATTGGGAACAGCAAGATGGTAATAATGAAAAAATGGTATGTAAGCCCATTAGCACGGATGAAGATTTATACTGGTTTAGATCCCGACGTCCAAGAACACCACACTGGCACATGGTCTTGAAAGAAAGTTCGAATCGATGTGAGGAGCCCTTGAGGCCTTCATCAAAGAGACCCCCACGACCCACTATTTCGGAAAGCGCAAGCACTTACATTGAAAAATTTATGACCATGAAGGTACTACAGTTAAATTCGTTGGTGGACTGTTATTATTGTTGATGTTATGCTGACTAGCAAATTAAGAATATTATTGGTATAATAAGCACACACTTCACAGATGGGTGAGTTATGTGGAGAGATCCCCCTCACCTCAAACACTGCAACGAACAAATATCTGCTCTATAGACAGATGTCTATGGAGTTTTATTTCTAGCCTGTGTTTTCGGGCATCAGCTGGGAAAGCCGTGCCGCGAGCTCCGGAGAACTTTGCTCCCATTTACAGAGAAATGCAGACTTTAGTGCAGGCCCGTTCGAGGCCAGTTCTCATCTCCGGCTGTCCCCCTCACACAGCGCCCGGGCGTTGGCCTTGAGGAGCGCGGCGGGGCTGTGCCGGTTAAGCCCGCAACTCGTTTTGATTGGCTGATTCTGCCGTCACTCTTCGCTTCTACGTTCGTTGGATTTGTCGAGAGGGACAGGACGGCCTCGGTTCACGCTCTCACAGCGAACTCTGGCGTAGCAGCGCGCCATTGCGGGAGCGTCCTGGCGCTCGGAGCCGGGGCTGCTGCGCTGCCGGAGCGCGGTGGCGGCGGCGGAGCTCGGAGGCGGCCCCAGCGCCGGTGCTCGCCTCCGCTCGGTTCTGCCGAGGCGGGACTCGGGGTTCGCTGCGGGCGGAGGGCACCGGGGTGGGGGGAGCTCTGGCCGGTTTCTTCTCCCATGTCCCCCCCCGTGTTCCCCCTGCCCTGAGGCCGCTGCGGGAGCGGCTGCCCACGGTCTCCTTCCCGCTGATGCCTCGGCAGGAGCCGGTGCTGGAGCAGCGCTGGCTCGTCCGGTTGCTCTCTGTAGGATGGAGGTGGCTGCCGCGTCTCTGGGACTTTGTCAGAAAATTCTCATCGCCAGAGGTTTCTGTCCCGATAGGAGACAGAGTAGTCTTGTGAAAGTGACTTTATTAATGAGCAAAGCGAGAGTCCACGGGGCATTTCCCATGGGGTCTCTCCAGTTGTTGGACGATGCAGCCTCCTTTTTATCCTAATTTCCGCTGCATCCCTGTCGTTCTCATGGCTGAGTCTGGAAGGTGCAGACTACCCGATCCACCTGCTGCATGTCCCCCTTGATATGCACCTTCGGCTTTTGTATAATATAGGATATTCATAGCTCTGTTAGGTCTTTGTTCTTGAAGTTAAGGAATCTAGCAGTACGTTGGCTGAGCAGCAGTCAGTGTTAATTTGTAATGTTTGCTGAAATTGGTGGTTTTTCCTGTACTTCCTTATCTACAAGTCCCTGGCCCTATCTCCAAGCAGATTCACATCTGTTTTTAATGACACATTCTTCTTATTCCTTATTTGGGGTCCGAGAACCAGACTCATCTGCGGGGAACCGCGGGACCGATGGGGAAGCTGCCGGGACACCGCATCGCGGAGACGCCAAGCCAGCAAAACAGTTCTAAAAATTCACCAGCTTTCTTTGCAGCAAGGAAACCAAAGGTTTTATTATATCTACCTCTCTCTTCCCTATCTCTATGCTATTCTATATGTATATCTGTATATATCTATATCATCTATCTATATCTAATTTCTATCTCTATCATCTCTATCTAAATCTGTTATTAATTTTTTCCTCGTGCCCTGCCATCACTTTCTTTGTTACATAAACAGATTTTTTCACTTTCATCCAAAATATTCCTTTCGTGTCGGTGGAGGGGAGGGAAAGCTGAAGCCCTTGTCTTTTAGAGGGTGTGGGAACTTTTCACTTTGGAAGGAGCGTTTTTTCCTAGCTTTTTCCTACTTTGCCTTAACCCGAGACGATCTTCCTCCTCAGTGCCCTTGAGAGGAGCACTGCAGTAAGAGGGAAGGGGATGGCTTGGAGCTGTAGAAGGACGCGGGAATTGGCCGTGGAGGATCCGGGATTTGTTTTCGAGCTCTGAAGAAGCGCTGTTCATCCCATGGAAGGAAGGCCCGGGCTTGGTGCCGGCCCTGAGGCTCGAGGCAGCCGCGGCTCCGGCCGTCGCGGCAGGGCGGTTCAGTGTGGGCAGGGGCGGCAGACGGAGCCGAGCAGTGCATCGGAGTCGGGGGTGATCCCGGCGAAGGAAAAGACAAGAAGGGCCGGGGCCGCTGCAGGTATCCGATCCCGAGCATGCGGGGAGAGGCTCGGGGGCGCGTGGGAGGGGCTTTGGAGCGCCCGAGGGGTTTGTGCACCCCGGGTCCCTGGGGAGGCCACTCGGCGGGACGGCGTGGAACGACAGATAAAAAATAGAGTAAACTGTAATGAAATGAGCCGCCGGAAGGCTCATCGCTGCTCCCCCCGCCTCTCCCCGTGTCTCTGAAGGAGCCTCAGCGAGGCATAGGCGAGGTGCAAGTGCAATAAAAGGTAAGGAATAAAATAAATAATATAAAAGTGCACTGACAGCTCCCAGCCTCCCCATGTTAACGAATGAGCTGCAGAATCCACAAAGCCCAGAAAATCGTTCCCGGGCAGTAAAAATCCTTTTCAGGAAGGTTTTATGCCATGACACTCCAAGCTCAGCGCCACCGGGCGGGGATTGCAGCAGCGGGGGAAGCGCTGGAGGGAAATGTGGGGCAGAGCGGAGGGTTTGGGGTGTCCCGGAGCGGATCGGAGCGATCAGACATGGCCATCCAGCACTGCCTGCGGATCCTGTCAGTTGTTATGGGCCAGGTCCGGAGGGGAGGAGGATCAGCATTTACAGCTCTTGGACTTCAGGCAGGGACAGTCCCCACTGGACTCGCCCGGGACACTCAGACCCTTTGAACCCGTCACTGACCCCATGAGGGTCCATGTCCTCACATTTCTCTCAGAGGGTCACTCTGACTTTTCTTTTGGAGAGAAACCTCACAAACCTCAGAGGCTCGGGTCACAGCAGGAAACCTCACAGCTGCTCTGGATGCCACTGATCACAGCAGCCGAGGAATCCTGTCTGTGATGGCAATTTCCTGTCACAGCCTGGCTCCCACATTCGGCCCGAGCCTCTCTCCCAGCCAGTCAGGTCTGGTGCTTCGCTTCAGTGAACTTGAATCCGACTCCGTCTCTGAGGATTATTTGTTTGCCCCTGATTGCCCCACATCTTCCAGGTTGCTCATCCAGGTCACCGGGAATCTGAAGTGCAGGTAGGGAAGGCTGGGTTCACCCACGGGTGAACGGGGATCTATCCTCGCGAGGAGGACTGGGTCCCTAGGGACATGGGTGCCCCTTTGCCCAACCCTCCTTGGTGCTTTCACGGTCCGTCCAGGCTGGATCCGTTCAGCCACGTCCAGCCCGTCCCGGCCGCGGGCAACCTGAGCCCGATCCAGAAGCTGCGCCCGGATTTCTGCAGGGTTTCATTGAGGAGTTCCTGGGGGAAGGAGCAGTGAAATCGCTGTTTCAGTCACCCCAGAACGGACTCCATCTTCATCCCAGGACTGAGCCCTACCCTTGTTTCCACAAGGCGCTTGGAAGGCGCTCAGACACGGGGTTGGGGCTGATCCCAGGATTTTGGGAACCAGCTCACCATTCCTGGGGTGACTCCAGTCCCCAGCCTCGGGTTCATGCCATATTCCCATCCAACCATTCCCTCACCAGCTCATCCCAATCCCACGGCAGCAGCAGCTCAGCCCCTCGATCCCCGCAGTCCTCCCGGCTCTCGTTCCAAGAGCTCTGTGCAGTGGAGACCCAGTAGCACTTGGTCCCGTGAAGTGTCCAGTTTCGTGAGCAGATCCTGCATCCTTCAGCCCCTGGAAAACGGGATCATAGCTGGGTCACGTCACCAAGTCCCCACCTCGTTCCCAGGTACATCCTGAGCTGCCCTTGGGACTCCAGTCTGGGCGTGCCACGAGACTTAGGGAAAGTTTTTTTGAGCGGAGACGCCTCGTTATCTGTTACCTGGCAGTTGTAACGGGCAGAGAATTTCCCTGAGCTCCCGAAAGACGTTCTCCCGTGTGCTGTTGATGTCTCCAATATTCCCATTCCCAATCCCGCAGCTTCCCGAACTCTGCGGCTGCCGCTGGAGACCTGCAGGGGAAGGGAGGCTGAGCAGGGACAGGACCTGGCCCAGCCCGGGCCCTTTTGGGTTGGGCTCTGCACTCCTGAGCTCTCCCCTGCTCAGAGCTGTCCCCCCCATGGTGGCTTTGTGCCGGTGACAGGATGTGGCCCCCCCGAGGTGTCACCGTGTCTCGGGTGCCACCGCAGAGAGCCCCGGAGCCTCTGCCCCCCCTCCTGCAGCCCCGAGGGGCCCGACCCCAGGCTGGGGGGGCTGCTCAGAGCCCCCTGCCCGCCTCGGGAACAGCTCGCAGCCGTTTATTTGGGGGGGTTTCCCCAGCCTGCCCTCTGGGGGTCTCCCAGATCGCGACATTGGGGCTCCTCCCGCTGCGCCGGGGGTTTGGGGTGCAGGGTGGTGACAACAGCGACATCCCGCTGGGCACGGGGCTCGTGTTATCCGGGCTCTGGGTGACCCCGAGCTCGGCCCGGGGGTGTCAAACCCTGTCCGATCCCCCGCCGAGAGATTTTCCCCCGCACAAACCCCTCGGATCCCCTCCCCGCTGTCGGGGGTTTCCGTTCCCCACGCCGCACTCAGCCGAGCAGGCCAAGCGCCACCACGGCACACTCCGAGCAGGAGATTCCGGTCCACGCCCCGAGCGGCGGCGCGTGCCCGAGGGAGCCGGCTGCGGGGACGAGGGAGGAGTCTGGCCCGGTTGTCCTGGATCCTGGATTCGGTTTGGCCGGAGAAGGATCCTGACAGAGAAATCTCGAAGGAATCCCTGGGAGGGTCCCAGAAGAGAATTGACGGGGGAGCAATTCCGCCCGGAGAAGTCCCTGGGAGGATCCCTGGGGAGGATCCCAGAAAAGGATCCCGAGTGAGGAAATCCGGATGTGAAATCCCCGTGAGGAACCCCCGGGGAGGATCCCGTGGGGAGAAATCCTGGGGGAGAAGTCCCGGGAGGAATCCCAGGGGAGGAATTAATTAAGGAATCAACCCCATTTAATCGCGCCGCGGAGCGAAGCAGTGCCCGGCCCATCCCAGAAATTCAAAACCCAAACCACCACTGGGATTCCAAACCGCACCAGGATCTTATCCCACCCCCAGCCCCTTCCTCTCCTGCTCAACCGGAGCTTTTGCCACCACAGCCCCCCAAGAAAACCCCAAAATCCCCCGGCACTACAGCCCGGCTCGGAGTCGACAGCCGCTTCGCGGCGCTCCCGGGCACCGAGATCCAGGTCTGCATAAACGATCTCCGTGGCCATGGCGGGAGCGGCGGGAGGTCCGGCCGGCCCTGGCCCCGCTGACCGGACCCTCGGAGCCGGGGCGGGGGTCCCTGGCCCTGCCCAGCCCGGCCCCGGGCGGGGGAACCGCGCGGAGCCGCCCCCAGAGGGCAAAAACCGAAACCCGACACGGGCTGTGCCGAGGGAAACCGGGGAAAAACTGTTCCCTTCCAGGAATGGGACACCTAAAGGCAACGAGGAACCGCTGCTGGCCCAAACCGAGCCGCGGTTTTCCCAAAAATCAAAAATCTCCAAAATAAGACGCCTTTAATAACAAAAAGAAAAAGCCAAAGCAACCCAAGATTCAAGTTGTGCAAACAGGTGGCTCCAGCTCTGCTCCCCTCTGTCCATGTGTGATTCGGGATTGGGGGAAAAGTCGGGTGTTTAGAGGATCGGTGGGATTGTGAGTTAAATGGTCTCTAAAAGTCGTTTCCTGAT
>VKON01000629.1:13401-56672 GCA_009741485.1 Malurus cyaneus samueli | reverse complement strand
TCTTGACCTTCTCGTTCTTTCTTTTGCACTCTGAGATTCCTATTAAGAACTATCACGACCGCCCTTCAACATCGAGCGTGATCGTGACATTTGGAATGGCAGTCACGGATTACTCAGCATTCTGCACAAAAAGGTGGTTTTTGCAGGATTTTTTGTAGTCTTACAAAGGGCGCCCACTGGACTGCATAAAATCCAGGTTTAAAACACCCTACATTCTATTGAGATGTTTATCTCTCTCTTCGACAATTGTCATGCAACAAGAAATCTTCTGCGTGCAAGGAAAAGCTCATTAGTAGAATAATACCTTGTTTTCACAAATCTCCACCAAACACATCACATAATAAGTTGAATTTAACCCTAATTTGACCTCCTTGGCAATTTTGATCTTGCTAGTGGATCTTGACCTTGGCCATACGATCTTGTTTGGCTGTAATTCTGAAATTTTTTTTGCAACTTATGATTTGCTGTGTTGATTTATTACTGACTGAGATGTTGAATTTTTTTTATTTCTAATTTTGCTGTTGTGAAGTTGAGTGTGAGGCGGAGATGTGTTGCTTGAATTTTTGGATTTCTGATATTGTTGTTGTTTGAATTTATTATTGACTCTGGTTGACTATTATTGCTTTTGAGTTTTTTGACTGTGAATTGTAATTCTTTTTTTGACTACTCGAATTTTTGACTTGGCTATTGATCCCTGGTTTTTCGCTCTCTGTTTGACTGAGTTTCAGGTGTTTTTCTTTTTGGATCTGTCGTAAAAAACCGCACCCTAAAGCTGTTGGGTGCTTGAGTTGTGCTAAGCAAACAGTTTTCTGTTTGCTGGGCATAGACTTTTACGGACTTTGGGAAGTGAAGGATTCTCTAAAAGGTGTTTAACATCTCAAGATATTCTTCCTCCCTATATATATAAGTGCTTCTTGGTCCTTTCATTAACATGATTTCTAACCTAAAGCTATAGATCATCTGCTCGAAGCGGTTTAGCAGAGAGAGAAGCCAATATAGAGTCTCTTTCCAAATCTGGTAGGAATTTTGCAAAAAAAACATTGATTGAAAAGAACAGGAATCATGTCAAATTCTCCATAAACAATTAAAAGACTAAAACAATCATGTTCAAACGGTAGATCCTTTCCGCACTATGGAGTACAATTGGATGATCGAAAATTATCACCAGTTCAACTTTGTTACCTAATGCTGCTTTATGAGGAGAAGAAGATCTTAAGACTCAAGAATGTGGACTTTACCACAAGTATTACAGAGGGAAAGGAAAACAATTTTAGCCCCCAGACAAGAGTTTCAATATAGTAAAAAAACTGTGGGGAAAAACTTGCTACATCCTCCTACCTTTTCTCGAGTAGTCATGCACTGGAGGAGACCAAATCCAATTCCTGTTACCCCATTATTTCTAAAGACCTCCCAGAGGTCGCTCCCAAAGCTACAGTAATTCTCCTTCAGAAAAACAATTGGAGTTTGCAGCCGCCTTTAGAAGGCTGCATGGACCCCTCGACAGTGGGGAAGACTCAGAAGGGTTTCTGTGGGTCTTTTGGCACTCTCCCTTTAAACATCGAGTACTTCCAAACCGCACCTTCCCTAAAAACGATACCCCCTTGCCCTGGGCTGCCAAATCAAGCTATCAAAGGGGCCTGGTTCTACAAGCAGCCATCCCCAAAAACTAGCGGTGAACTATAAACACTGATTCCTACAGCCAGTGGACTCAACTCTCACTAAACTCACCCAAAATTTACCAACACTTCCCGCCAGCTCTATCGGCTCGATGATCTCCTTGTGGGAGGGAGGGGACAGTAGAGTGCGGTGGGAGAGTCAAGTGGGACATCATCCCCACTTAGAAAGCCTTAATTTCGCAATCTCCCTCAGAACAAGTCTCAAAAAACATTCACAAGAAGTGAAAGCACGCAATTATGATTTTTGAAGGCAAACCTGCTTCACCAAGCCCTGAGCCCCTATTATCCTACAATTCCTTTTCAAGTGGAATTGGGTATTTGCTGCCTCCAGTACTGTCAGTACACATACGGCCAGCAGGACCTGGGTTGTGCCTGTTGGTTTTTACTCCACTTGGTTCAGAGATGCTGAAAAAGAGATTACACTACTGGGAATAAGGAGCATTGTTTTTGGGGTTGGCTCTTGCTCTCACTAGCATGTAGAAAGATCTCACGAAAAGCCAAGCAATAGTCTTGAGAGGCCCTTCTTGGAGTTATCAAGGCCAGTTTCTACCGGACTTCCCCCACCTAACGGGGTGGCCAGAGAACCTCAGTTAGAAAGTGGTATGCTCAAATTTGAACTTATGTAATCTTTCTCAATTACCAAAGGAGCGCGCGCGAGACCCAGCTGTAGCAGGCAAGCTTGGGCTACAGCCAGGACAAGCCGTGCCTCGGCTGGAAGCCTCCCCCCGCTTCTCCCCCCAAAACTCTCAGCAACTCTGGTTACAACGCCTCTGTCAGGCGAGAAGGTAAAGGGGGAAGGCAAAGCTGCCAGCCCTCCACACTTCCTCCGGGAATCATTTATCAGCATGAGGGGGACGGAGAGGTTGCCAAGCTGGTGGGCTCTGGAGCGATTTCCATCGTGATGGCACTAGAATACTTTTGTTGCATCATACTAGTGTTTCTATTGCTACTTGTGTTTAACCTTCTGGCCTCTTGCAATTGGCAAGAATCTGTTTGTGTTTGTACTTTTTCACAGGAGAACTCCGAGGGACATTCACATCATGATACTAAATTCTACGCAGTTATGCATTAGACCTCGTGGACATTTTTTCATTTTGTTAAAACTTGAGAAATCAGGATTGTTAGCTAAATTTAATGCTGTGTAATATTCCCATTAAATCATGTTTGTAACTAAAACAATACAACGATACTGTGGGGGGAAACTTCAAAACTGATGGTTGTAATCCCCCCACCCCCCCCACACAAAACCACCCGTTATGCCTCACCTGAAATTTTTAGGAATTGGATCATAATATAGTTAGCGAATTGGCCAACAACAAATATTGCCTTAAATCCGTCATGGTCTCTCAAACAAATTCAAATGTTTAATACAGAACAATGTCTCCGAAATTCAGCCAGCTTGTTCTCCTTTCCTGAAAACCTTCTTCTGAAGGGGTGGACAACTGGTTACGGACAGTTTGAAAACACTTTTTAGGAAAAGTACAACAAAGAGATGTTAACCAGTGTGGTGTCGGAACAAGATGGAATTCTTGATAGCATTGTTCAGAAGTATTAATGAATAAATTGGCTTCCCTATGTTGCCTTAGGCACCACCAGTGGCTGCTGATCAAACAATTACTGCCGGATTGGGAAAAGGTAAACACAAAAGACCACATGCACTTATTTTGCTACCACAAAAATAACATCTCTTTAGCTTTAGTTGCGCATTTCAGCCAATTATGGCTGCAGTCAGTCGCTGCTCTCAATCATACGCGGGAAGGCGAAGAAGGACTTTCCTTACTGAAATTCTGGAAATTAATTTGGGATCATGCCACTGAATTTTGAAAAAGGAATATCATCGTGGTGGGAATTTTGGTAAACTTCACTTCTATATACCATTACAAATTGTTAGCTAAAGCCTTCGTGCTGACCATACGCAATGCCTTGGTCTATCAATATTCTCTATTCATTGCTTTGGGAACTATCCCTTTCCTTTGAAACATAAGCAATGGGCCCGGTCAATATTGATAAGAAATGGCAAACAGTAATTTAGAAGCTTGTATGTTCTGTGAACACATAGATTTATTTTGTCTGAGAAGTACACACAATTGATCTCAAGATATTTGTTTAGATACTGAACCAAAAATATCTGTCACTTTGAAATCACCCTAAAGAGGAATTCCTAAACAGTGTGCTGGGTATATTATGAGGCAATGGTTGTGTATGATTAGAAACTTGCTGTGACAAGATAATCATTAGAAAGCTTATTAGTAGATACTAAAATCATTCAAATTTTTGTTTTGGTAATTTTCACTAAAATCAAAGGATGCGATTTTCTTACTCAGGCCCAGTTGTTTTCTTATCACCTCCTGCCAATCCACTATTCGCTGAACCCTGAAATCACATTCATGTTCTAGAAAGAGTTTAAGAAAAAGATTGAACATAATTGGTGGACACCCTTTTTGGCTGTGGTCACCAACGGCCACATGTCCTGAACAAATTCTGTCTATCCCACCGTGTCGCTTCTGATTTTAGTTCTAATTAGCTTTGTTTTGTCAGCAATTCTATTACATCATAACTGGGAATGATGAGACGATTAACTGCGATTGATTTCCTATAATGGAACATGCATAATCTGATTGATATCCCTTTTCTGTTGATGCCCCTTCACGCTATTGTACAAGAAGAACAATAGGAATGTATTCCATTATTAATATAATTCATTCAACCTTTTTGTTTTGTTGTGAAACAATTGATGCTTTATTAAGATTTGGATCAAATATTTCATGTATTATTTTTTGATTGAAATGATTACTGCTAGCAATTGTTGCTTCACCAAAGCTTCATCAGAATTTTAATGTTGCTCAATATTTTATTATTTCTTCCCTCTTCTTTCCCTTCTTTTCTTTCTCTCCCTTTCCTGTCTCTGTCTTTTCCGGGTTATGCTGCCGCTTTTGACGAGGGTCATGAAGACCTCACCTCATCGCCTGGGAATCGTGCTGAGTGATCTTGACGACAATCGTGAGACACGGGGCGTTTGAAGAGACATATGGAAAAACCCTTGGACTGTCTCACGATTATCGACTAAACCCCAAGGGCGGGAGAAAGGGGGCTTTTGCTCAAAGGAGTCTGAGCCAGGTCAAGGTGGAAGGACTGCCAGTTCCAGCTCCTAGGCTGCTGAGAACAATGGATGTGAGCTACGGATGTGATCGCACCGTTCCTGAGCTGAGACGGTTACAGCCCACAGGCCCATGCTGCACACGCTTAACAATAGACATTCTTTCCCCACCGCGTGGCCGGCTCTTTCCATGCTTCGCCAACCCCTCCTGGCCTGCAGCCACTCGCTTTGAAAAAGACTATAAAAATCTCCCTTCGGGAGAGACCACCCTCTTGAAATCTCCCTATCAACTGACTGAACGACGACCATCATGGGACCTTGGAAGGACCTCGTCAGCTGGTAGCTATATGACCCCTTCTCTCTCTCTCTCTCTCTCTCTCTCTCTTTTCACTCTCTTCTCTCTTCTCTCTCTCTTTTCTCTCTCTCTCTCTCACCCTTTCTATCGCAAAATACCCAAATTAAATTGTCCCTGTTATTTGAAGCATATACATTTGCCTTTCGTTCTTTTTTTGCACTCTGAGAATTCCAAAACAAGAACCTTATCACGGACCCCCGTTCAACATCTACGCGGATCGTGCAAGATGTAACATGTAACCAGATATTATTACCAAGCGACACCATGCTGGGGTGTGTGCGGCTTTTGAGGAGTACCTCCCGCTCACCCAGTGCTGCAATAAACATAACACACTTCACAAGTTAAATTTTATATAAGTTGCAGAGTCTTGCTCAGATCATTTTTGATCATTCTGGCACCCAGGCGGAGAACCTCTGTCCGATGCAGGAGGCTGTCCAGAATTGGTACTCTTTGGCACAACCCCAGGTCTTTTTCTGGGAAAGAACCCCGCTTCCGGTACTGTCCAACCACTGGGCAGAGAGAGTACCCTACTGGCGCTTCATAGGGAACGGTATGCTTATCAATCAGGAAGTCTACAAGGTGTACGTGTAGCCAGGGTGTTGGTAAGACGCCAAGGGACGCCTGGTGCACAACGAGGTCCCTGATAGGGCTTGCAAGTGCCAGCTAGGTTGCCGGCCAAAGTACCGATGCGTGGATCAAGTGAAGTTCTGCTATTACCTGAGTACAGGCCTGCCAATGACTGTATTAGGGGCAGGAGAAAGGTTGGGCAGAACCCAATTGTGTGCTTGTATGGAGCTCCGAGACTGTGAGTGTTATGTGTGTGGCGTGTGTGTGTGTGTGTGTGTAACACTGGTTTCACGGATAGACCCAGATCCCGGAAGTGAAGCACGGACCAGAACCAGGAAGTGAGCTGCCCGAGCCCGGATTTAGGAAGTAAGTTATTTTCTTCCTTTATTTTATTGTTTAATGTGTGTTTGTCTGTGACTGTGTGTCGTTGTGATGCATGCTGCGTATGATAGTTTAAGTTGCAGCGGTTAAACGGGGGGGGTAGGGAAAAACGGGGGTGGGAACACTAAACCTAGGGACATTCCCCCCACTCAGTGGTTTTACCCAAGGAGATAAAAAGCACACAAAAAAGTAGTTAATATATACAGGTGATGCTGGAGTGAGTAATAATCACTGGAATAAAATGGAAAGTAGTCAGGGTAAGGAAATAATGGCAAAACTCCCTTGGGTGTATATTAGTACACTGGAAAGAAATGTGGAACAAGAAAAATAGAAAAGAAGAAAGTTCTTATTAAGTATTTGTAATAATTGGTGCCCTTTATATAAAATTAGATTATGGAGGCAACAATAGGCCACTTTTTGATCTTTAGATATAAAACCCCCTGCCAGTTAATGCTGTTCTTGAGAAGAGAGGGAAAGTGGGACGAGTCTCCTATGCAGATATGTTTTTCACTCTCCGAAATCACCCTGAGTGGCAGAGGGACTGTGGGATTGTGCCACCACAAGACCCCATGGTATTGGCTTAGGAAAGAGAAAATAAAGCTACTAAAAGCAGACTTAAGAGGTTGCTGTTCAGCATGCAGTATAGGTCAAGATGTACTAAACCAGAGCAAGGTTCATAGGCAGCAGCAGCAGGAACAAGAATTAACTGAATTTCTTAGCCCCCTCTAGGAAGCGAGAGCATGAGGCAGACTCGGAGGACACGTCCTCTCCAGCAGGCGAGCGGGCCGGTCTCTGCAGAACAGGGGAAGCATGGGTCAGGTCCTGCAAGCCACCCCAACGGGAGGCAGAAGGGACTGTAGGGCAATACATGCTGATCAAAGGTACCTTTTTTCTACTATTGACAAGAAGCTTGGAAAAAGATTGCAAAAGATTATTGACCGATCCAATATTGTAAAGTAAACATTACTTTTATTAATGAACAATCAATTCCGATTGATATGAAATTCAGCTTATTGGAAGCCGTAACTAGAACTGAAAACCAATTAATTTTGAAAAACAGCACAGATTGTGGCTGAGACTATTATAAAGCCGATTGAGAGACCCATGGGAAATACCCATGACGTTCCCTTTATTCATGAATAAAGTTGTGAGACTCCTCTGTCTCCTTTTTGGACTTAACCTCAGCTGCTTGTGGAGTAATTTTCCTAACAAAAAATAATCCCAATGGCTGCTAGATGAGGTGTTCAGAACTCACACTGTAGCTGGAATCACAGGGTCCCGGCAAGGCATGGGAGCAGAAGCCACAGTGTAGCAAGCAGGAACTTATGGCAGGATGCTGGGCTCTGCAGGGGCAGCCAGGCGAGCTGTTCCCCACAGGCAGCAGTTCACCGGCCTCCCCCCAGCTAAGCAGGGCGAGAAGAGAGCTTCTTCCCCCCCCCCCTCCGCCGCCCTCTTCCCTTTCCCGCCACACGTTTTCCCTGTGGCTCCAAATGTCCTGGAGGACTCTGCCCTCCACAGAGAGAAGACCATCAGATAGGAGGAGTGCCTTCAGGAGTCTTCCTTTTCCCCTGGGCTTGGAGACTCTTTGTCTTTCTTAAGCACCTACCATTAGGTGAGGACTCGCTCATTGCTGTCTCTTAGAGACAAAATTGGGAGAAAAATTCCCCGAAAGGAAACAAAAGGAGAAATCTTAACCTCCATCAATAAGATAAGTAACAACTCAGAGCTGGAGAGAAGAACACATTCACAGAAGGATCATGTTTAGCACCTTTGGGTGGGGACCATACCCCCAGGGCTATCAGCTGTCAGTGCCAGCACAGACCCTCCCAAAGGGTGGGGAGGGTAGAGAGAGAGGCTTTGGGTTGCTGTGGTCAGAGGCAGTGAAACTGCCGTTCCTCTGCTGTGCAAAGGTCCAGCTTGGGGCCCTGCATCCTGGGACAAGCCTTACCACATGGACAGTCAAGGGCTGTCATGGCCCATCAAAAACCCCCCAAAGGGGTCCCCAGACCCTACACCAGAGATGATGCAACAGATCCACGGTGTTGCAAGGGACAGTGTCAAACCTAGCCCCCTGCAGGGAAGGCACATGTGCATTACCACCTGGCCCAAAACATATATTTATCCACTGGATTCTGTACTCTTTGGTGTGGCGGCATGGAGCGCACCGAGGCACTGGGGACCTCACCACCCAGACCACCGGATGGAGGGGAGTAACAAGACGTCGTTGGGACCCCAGGAAGGGTGATATGTTTCCATGTACCCTCTGTCACCTTCTCCCTGTCCCCCTGCCACCTCCCCCCACAAGCACACTCTTTTCTATTTATTTCTTTCTTTCTCTCTTTTCTCTTTGCCTTTTGCTATTAAATAAATGATATTAATTTTTTTGCATCGACATTTAATCTTGTTTGGTTTTAATCTAATTTTGGGAGTATTTTGAACCTTTTTTTTTGTTCTGTCCACTTTTTTTTACAACACTTAGTTTCCTCTGCTTTTCTGTACTTTAATCGAATCATAACAGGGCCCCCAACACAAGACATGGACTGTGAATGAGTCCAGAGGGGCCACTAAGTTTTATCACAGGGGCTGGAACACCTCTTCTATGAAGGACAGGCTGAGAAATAGGGCGTCATTCAGGTCTAGGGACCCTGCTCAGCCTGGAGAAGAGAAGGCTCCAGGGAAACCTTATTGCAGCCTTCCAGTACCTAAAGGGGGGGCTACCTCCCTGAACAGGAAGAAAGGTCGAGGATCGGGAACTCTAATTTTCCTTTTTCTGCAAGGGCTTGCAGTAGAGAGGACAAGGGGGAATGGCTTTAATATGAGAGTACATTTAGACTGGATATTAGGAAGAAATTTTTTACTGTGAGGGTGGTGAGGCACTGGAACTGGTGGCCTAGAAGTTGTGAATTTCCCATCCCTCAAAGTGTTCAAAGCCAGGTTGGATGGGGCTCTGAGCTACCTGGTCTAGTGGAAGGTGTCCGTGCCCATGGAGCTCGATGATCTTTAAGGTACCTTCCAACCCAGGCCATTTTATGATTGTATGATTCTATGATTAATATTAGTAAATAAATGATGAATATCCTATTTTTAACAATTGTCTCAAATGTACAGGAATTGCTATAGAAGAAATAGATTTATCACACACAAAGAAAGATTTTTTTAGTATGTTCTTTAAGGCCTGAAGATAAAGTTATTAATAATTTGGTGTTTCATTGCTTTAATATATGTACAGTACATCAGTGGATGCTTGTAGTACAGGTATTGGCTCTTATCTCTGAAGCATGGACTGCCAATCTCCTGACACGGAGGAGGTATGCTCTAGATAATGAGCATTCCATGAGCTAATATAGTACATGCGGTAAATCAACTAATGCACAATTATAGATAGAATGTTGAGGGGGGAGGGATAAATGTGCTTTATGGGTTCATGTGGTTGAGACAATGACAGTTTTTGAGACCATAGACATTGGAGAAAAGCCAAGTAGGAACTGCAATGACTTACATTGTAGGTTTTTTAGCACTGTGCTTTGTTTTAGAGGGACTGAAAGTAGTTTCTAATCTGTCTCAGTATTATGCAGTGGTTGGTTTTGTACTAGGGTCTGTTATGGGGTGTGCATGGTGGTTGAGATTTTTGCCATTTATGTTGTTGATGGTTTATTTAGGTGTGTAAGAGACGGTACGGAAGTCCCTCATCTGCCTCACGATCATCGAGATGGACAGAGACTGAACACCCAAAAAGCCCAAGGGGGGAAGGGGGACTTTTGCTCAAAGAAGTCCAGGCCAGATCGAGGTGGGATATGTGCCAAGTGCCGGTGCCCAGGCTGCTGAGAACAAGGTGTAAGCCATGGACAACTGCGTTGTTCTTGCTGCCAAAGGCGGGGAGAACTGCACAGGATAATTTGTACTGTACACCTTACAAAACAATGGGCATTCTTTCCCCACCTCTTGGCCAGCTTTCCCCCGCTTCTGCACCTTTTGGCCAATTGCCCCTCGCTTTCGAAAAGACTATAAAGAGACTTTCTGAAAAGACCCCTGTGAGTACTCCCCACAGACGTAGACAAATCCATTGGATCCAGACCAGGAGGATTTTGTCTGTGCTGTTGGTAGCTATAACCCCACTCTCTCTCTCTGTCTCCTTCTCACCCTCTTCTATTGCATAAATCGTGTTGCTGGCACTCAATAAAAGTGCTTTGATTTTGAATAAATACTTGTCCCTGTTTCTTTTGCACTCTGAGATTCGGTTAACGAACCGTCATGACTTCTGCTTGGATTGAGCGGATCGTGACAAGGTGGGATGTTAGCGGTCTTTGTTTATTCTGTGTATCTGGCAGCTGAGCCTTGTCCTGAGGTTTGAGTGGATTGATCTGTAGATTGACAAGGTGTAGGGTTTATCTTGGTGCTTCTTATAGGGATGGCTGTTGGGTGTTTTCTTGAGTTTTCAAAGTTTGAGTGGTTACTGGTAGACAGCGAGTGAATGTTTTCTGTTTAGTTGGATTTTAGTGGTGTTGCCATGTTTTATTCTTATCGGGTGGGACTATTTTTGATAGCCAGGTGGGGGTTGTTACTGACTTTGTTGTGTTAGAACTTGTAGGTGTTGTCTCTTGGGACGAATAAGGCAGTTGTTTTCTGTGGCCTACAATGATCTTTTCCCATAGTATTTCTTTTCTCATTAGAAATAGCACACATACACAACACCATTTCTTCAAAACTTAGATGGAGAAAGTTGCAAGTTTCTGGTTTGTGCTGTGTATGTATACATGTGTATATGCACAACTATGCATGTTCATAACAGGCCCAAGCAAGCTGGTGCCAGTTCCATTGAAATAACAACACTTTTGTTAGCATCACAATTTTTTTAAGGGAAAGGCGATGAGGATAAAATCAGGTAACCAGAAATAGTATATATTGCACACAGCTCCAGGTATAATTTAGTCTGACATCATTACTAAAGTCTGCTTCTTTAGTATTTTTTTAACCAAGTTTCAAAGGTTCTTTAAAAAATAAAATAACATTAAATATACTGAGGCTGTATTTAACTTTCAGGTTCATACAAATTTAGCTGCTAGTGTGTAAAGCAGTCTTGTTTCATGTTAAAGCTTACTAGATTTTTTTTGTCACACAGCTTTCTTCCATTTCTCCCCATTCCTTCTCTAGAAAACACAGATTAACATCTCTCAATCTAGCTTCCCAAATACAAAGCCCACTACTAAACAGAAAGATAAATTAACTCACTGGAAATATTTATTCACATACTGTCTGAAAAAAAAGTATCTGCAATTTCTACTTACTTACTGATGTACCAAATTAATTTTGAAAAAAAATCCAGTTAATTAGTCTCCAATTTCACTCCACTGGTAGATTGCTTCAATAAATTCATCTGTTCCCTCCCTAAGACTCAATACTCTTCAATTAGTTCTGAGGTATCAGCCTCTGTGCCTTACAGGCCTCAAAAAATTCCCTTCGAATTTTGCTGCATTTCCCCATCCCATTTCTCTCCTGTCCTTCATACCAAGATTTCTAGCTTTGCTGTTCCTTCTCCTGCATTCTCTATCCCCACATTGAGTGAAGTTCATGGAAAAAACAGTCCGAATCTCACTCTTTATTGAGATGAGGGGGAAAATGGTATAATGCCAGTTTCTTTGCTTCCTCATTTGCTTCCTATATTCCACAAAAAGTAAAAAAAAAAAAAAAAATGAGGAAGCAGTCAATGCAGCTAAAGAATGAGAACTTCAGAAATGCACCTGGCATTTTGACAAGAGGACTAGGCAGGATCTGTCCCCTCCTATGTGATAGCACAGAATCTTCCCAGAAAACAGACAACTGTTCTACAGTCTCTTTGTGAAGGAGTGCCGGAAGGAATAAGTAATATGAAGGAGACTTCTCTGAGAAGAAATTAAAATTACTCATACAGAAGCGTAATGGGTATATATGGTGAGAAAAAGAAGAGAAAAAAAAAAGAACTCTTTTGGCCTGGTAAGTCAGGATAACACTATGGGAGAAATGTTGATTCAATAGCATAACTCTAAATTGCACCTGCTTACAGCAAGAATGCCAAGATGGTATGATGTGAGAAAGCAAGCCTTTCACCTGTGGCAAGGCTTGCAGTTTGGAAAAGGATTCAAGCTGCGAGTCATGTGAGCTGAGAGCAGTGTGACTGACAGGGACCTGCCTCGCGTGTCGGGCTGTAATTGGTTAACAGAGCTTGTGGACACTGCCTGACTAAAGACAGGACTGGGGGAAAGAGCCTGTAGGCAGCAGCTACACTTGGCTCACATCCAATCCCTGTCTAGCCCGCGAAAAGTTGGGGTATAAAACAGTTTATCTTTTCAAAAATAAACGGATTCCATGGAACCATCAGAAGAGGTCTGTGCCCTATTTACCACTTGCTACAAATGGTGCCTCAATGTGTGAGGAAATTCAGGCAGTAAAAAGGATTACTTTCTCCAGTAGCAAGCCCCTGCTGAACTAGGAATCAAGGAAAAAGCTCAGATAAGAAGCAAAAAACGCACGTACATCACCTTTCTCAGGTGAGCAGCAGGGGGATAAAACATGGGAGGAAACATATCCCTGGAACAGTGGAGCCTAGACTTTATATGGCAGCTCCTGCATCGTGAAAATGAAGACATTTCCGATACCAAATTATGCGAATTAACGGACTGGGCATCCACGCATGTAAGAAACTTCCCTCCTATGGAGAGTTCTCATTTGGAAACGTGGCAGCTAGTGGGAGAAAGGCTTTGATGTGGCCAGAGAGGGGGACCTGGACGCCTGCCGGCACATGGCCACGTGTGGGAACAATCATGCAGTTCTTAAAAGAAACCCGGCAAACATGGCAGAGACCTCAGACACCGACCCTTCTGGCCCTCAGCCCCCTAACCCTGGATTTGTGGGTCCGAGCACAGAGCAGATCTGTATGCTCTGCAGAATGTGCCGGAACTTCATCCTGGCGGGCCGGAATCACTGTTGCACAGCAGCAGTGGGGGTATGTGAGAGTCCTTATGGAAGACCCTGGACTGTCCACGATGACTATACCACAAGGCGGAGAAAGGGGGCTTTTCTCTCAAAGGAGGTCTGAGCCAGAGTTAAAGTGGGAGGACTGCCAGTTTCCAGCTCCTAGGCTGCTGAGAACAATGGATGTGAGCTACGGATGATCGCACTGTTCCTGAGGAGAACGGTACAGGCCGCTGCTCATGCTGTACAATAGACCTGGCCAGCAAGTCTGGACTTGCAACGCCCCCTCCTCCTGGCCTGCAGCCACTCGCTTTGAGACAGACTATAAAGTCTCTCTGAAGAGACCACCCTGAGAGACACTTCTCCCTACCAGATGCCTGACGACCATCGTGGAACCTTGGAAGACCCCGTCAGCTGGTAGCTATACCTGCCCCCTGGCTCTCTCTTTCTCTCTCTCTCTCTCTCCTCTAAGACCCCGTCTCCCTCGCTCTCCCTATCTCCCTCTCTCACCCTTTTCCATCGCAAAATACTCAAATAAATTGTCTAAGCATATACATTTGCCTTCTCGTTTTCCTTTGCACCCTGAGATTCCAAAAAGAACCTATCACAACTCCCGTTTCAACTCGAACGGATCGTGACATAATTGGCGTCACGGACTCAGCAATTCTGACAAAAAGGGGGTTTTTGCAGGATTTTTTGTAGTCTGTACAAGGGCCCACTGACTGCATAAAATCCAGTTAAAACACCCCATACTCTACCGAGAGTTATCTCTCTCTTCAGAATTTTCGCAAAAGAATCTCTGTGTGCAAAAAAGCTCAAGTACAACCTTTTGTTTTCACAAGATTTCCACCACACACATCACATAACAAGTTGAATTTATAACCTTCTGTTTGACTCCTTGGCATTGACTCGGCTATTAATCTTGACCTTGGCTACTGGTTCGAGACTTTGCGGTTTATTGAATTTTTTGGCTCGTAACTTTGAATATTTTTTGAGTTATGATTTTTGCTGTTTTTGAAGTTATTATTGACTTGAGATGTTGAATTTTTTGAGTTATGATTTTGTGTGTACTGACTGAGATGTTTTGAATTTTTTGAGTTTGCTGTTTGTTGACTTTGAGATTTAGGTGATTTTGGATTTCTGATTTGTTGTTGTTCTCAGGATATTTATTGCTGTTGAGTATTTTTGGTTTTTTTTTGACTTGTGAATTTGGATTCTGGTTTGACCTACTCGGTAACTTTGACTTGGCTAGGACCCTGGTTTTGCTCAGTTCCTCACGTCTGACGATCAGGTTTGTGTCTTTTTTGACTCTGTTGTAAAAACGCGCACTTAATATCTCTGGGTGCTGTGTTTTGCGAAAGCGAACAGTTATTCTGTTTGTAGGTGCAAGATTTTTTTTTACCGACTTTAGGAACTGAAAATGAGATACAATTGATATCAATATTCTGGTTATTGATAGGGTGGATAACATCTTAAGATGTTCCTCCCTAAGAGCTAATGTTGTTATAATTTGCTTCATGTAACACCATGACTTCAACCTTAAAGCTAAGCGTTTAGTGGAGAGAAAGCTTTAAATTTAAAGAAAAATAATAGAGTCTCTCCAAGCATTTGGTTGAAATTTTTTTGCAAAAACACAGTTAAAATAAGAAAGACAATTCATGTTCAAACTTTTCAGCAGACGACAATGGAAATGATGAAGAATATGTTCCACTGTGTACAAGCTCTTTGAGAGAGGAACATCTTAAAACTTCAAGTTGTGGGATTAGTACAAATATACAGAGGAAAAGGAACAATTTGCGCCCCAGAAAGAGTGTAATACCAGTAAAAAACTGTGGAATAACTGCTGTTCCTCTTACCTTTTCCGAGTGTCATCACTGGAGAATTAGAGACCAAATCATTACTGATAGCCCCATTATTCGAGACCTCCAGAAGTCGCTAAACCCATCTGTATTCTCTCTTCAAAAAAACAATTAGAGTTGCAGCTTCCTATAGAAAGGCTGTAGACCCTTGAACAGTCAGAAGACTCAGGAAGGTCTCGTGTCTTCTGGCACTTCTCCCTTCGATTCATGTGGTACTCCAACGACCTTCCCATATAAACACATACCCCCTTGCCCTGGCTGCAAACAACTATCAAACCGGTTTTTACAAGAACTATAACTTCATTCCTTTACAGGCAGTGACACAACTAAATCCCCACAAATTTACCACACTCCCCACTTCTGGCTCATGATCCCTTGTGGGAGGAGGGGAGTAGAAGTGGTGGGGAGGGATGCCAATTGACATTCATCTCCCACTTAGAAAGCTTAATTCGCAATCTCCATCGAAAAGTCCAAAAAACATTACAACAAGACATGCTAGTTGATACAACAGCCTATTCTCTAGTCTCAACTGTGGAATGCTGATTGTTGTACGCATACGCAAGCCGTGTCGTATCGATCCCATGAGATGACTCCCGTTTGAGCTATTCTCCTAAAAAGAGATGACCGCCTTAGGGAATGGAGTTGAAGTTGCTTGACTTGCCGTCAGGAAGAACACCGAATGACAGTGCTAACTTTGACGAGCCTTTAATAAGCAGTCCTGGACCCGCCTTGGAGGGTCGTCAGATTATGGTGCCTAGAGTGTAGCCCGATTCCATGCTTTTGAAACTCTCTCCTGGTTTAACAGAGCGTTTCGCTGAGACCAAAGAGTCTACTGCGCTTGGTATATTAAGTCAGCTTGCTCAGTATAATGGTCCCGTGTCCCCGACTAAGCCTCTTGGTTACTGACACTTCTGCTATGGAAAGACCAGAAAAGCCAGCAAAGCTGAGAGGTCCGTTTTAAACGTTATTGCAGTTCTCCACACCCCTCGGGCGCTTCTAGACGGGAGTGTAGAGTTGGCTCCGAAGTGGCACGCAGTATGAGCTTTATTGGCACTCTCAATAGACCAGAATTTTGGAGCTAATTTCAGCTTTGCTGAACCGCTGCCTCGCAGCATTATAGAGGTAGGCTTGTTGACGACTCTGTAATGTTACAGATCCATTCAGTTTGAATGTCCCGCTTTCCAACTATTCAGCTCATGATGGCACTGACACCTCTGCCAGCATGAAGGTCAAATTGAAGACTTGCCTCGTCATCACTCTACGAACCATTCTAGGGGTAGGAGATCCAGCAGTGAGCCGATAGCAAGATTCTTTTATTGTATAGCAGATTTCTCCATGCACTTTTAGTTTTGGTTTGCTGGCAGATTGTTTTTTTGATTCTTCTACAATTGAATTCTCAGAGACATGAATAAGATACATATAATCGTACACGAGGGATATGACATTTAGACTCTCCATGGAAATTTTACTGATTGGCTACAAATGAAATAGATTCGTCTATAACTGCTGTGTAGTAATATTCCCAAATCTACTATGCTGTAGCCTAAACAATAACAAAACTGTGGGAGATGAAACTCCAGAACTCTTTGATTGTTGGTATACCTACGTCCCCCCTGCCATAAACCGCTCAAAGGTATTATGTACGTACTGACTTGCCTGGAAATTTTTAGAATTTGACATATATAGTTAGGGGAATTGATGTCCGCCAAACAACAAATAATTGCTAACTCCACTTCCTAGTTTTTGCGCTACAACAAGAAAATTCATAATATTAACAATGGAGCACAATGCCTCTCCGAACTTCAGCCAGCTTGTTACCTTTCCTGCAAAACTTTTGTGAGGGTGGCACCTGGTTACAGATAGTGAAAGCACTTTCAAAGAAAGTTACAAAGACTAACCCAGTGGTGTTAGGATTAGAACAAGAATGGGATCATGGTGAGGATAGCATTAGATTCAGAGAAGTATTAATGAATACCAATTGGTACTTCACCCTTATGTGCCTTAGGCACCCACCAGTGGCTGCTATAACATACTGCTGGATTGGGAAAAGGTAAACACAAAAGACCCTGCACTTAATGCTCACAATTAACAATCTCTTTGCTCTTATTGCTTTAGCCCAAATTAAGGTCGGGAAGTACTTTATCCTACTGAAATTCGGGAAATTGTTTGGAGATCATGGCCACTTTTTGGAAAAGGAATTCAACTTACAACCCCATTAGCTAAGCTTTTCATGCTGACCATACGTATGCTTCAATCTTTCACTGATTCCCTATTCATTTGGGACTAAATCATTGAAAACCTTGTCCTTTATCCTTTGACATATAGCAATGGCCCGTCAAATTAATAAGAAATGGCAAACATGTTAAATCTATGAAGTCTTGTAGATGTCGTCGTGAACTACGATTTAGCCTTGTATAGAAGTACAACACTTGAAGCTCAAGATATTTGTTAGTATGACAAATATCTGTCACTTTGAAATTATCCTAAAAGAAATTATACAAAGAATCATAAAAATAGTGCTAGTGATAGTTTATAGACATGGTTTCGTGTTGGTATTAGAATGCCTGTGACAAGCTTACAATCGTAAGAAGTTAGCTTTAAGATGAATACAAAATCATTTCAATTCTGTGTTTGTAATTCACTAAAATCAAAGGATGCGCTTTTTCTTACTAGCCCAGTATGTTTCTTTACTCACCTCTGCCAATCCAATATCGCTGTATAATAAATCATGCCTACACTCCCGACTGGAATGAATCTTCACCCGGTAAGCAAAATTGCTGCTTCACCAGGACTGATCACAATCTTTAGAAAAAAATAAAAAATAACAGGCGCGAAATACCCTGGCCATAACCGTATCATCACATATGAAAGATATCAATCATCATGTCCTAGAAAGAAGATAAGAAAATTGGTGTTTGAATCGAATTGGTTTGGACTACCTCTCTCTTGGGCTGGTCGCAACCGGCACGAGTGTCCTGAACCAATTCCTGTCATCCCATCGTTTGTCCTTTTTGATTTTAGTTCTAATTAGCTTTGTTTTGTCAGCATTTTTATACTCATAAAACTGTGAAATGATGAAGTGCGAATTATACGCGATTGATTTCTATATGAAATGCATAATTTGATCGGATTCCCGTTATTCTGTTGATGTCTCTCATCTATTGATATAAGAAGACAATAAATGTTTCCATTACTCTACAATTCAGTCATTTTACCTTTTTGTTTGTTTGTAAACAATTGTTGCTTGTATTAAGATTTTTTTTTTGATTGAAATGTATTCACTGCTAGGCAATGTTGCTTCACCAAAGCTTAATCAGATCTATGCTGACTCAATAAACATGTATTATCTCTCCTCTTCTTCCCTTTCTTTTCTTTTTCCTTGTCCCTTTCTAATGTCTCTGTTTTTCCGGTTATGCTTACGAGCTTTGAACGAGTCCACGAAAGCCCTCACTTCATCCGCCGGGAATCGTGTCTGAGGATCTTGACGACAATCCGTGAGAGCACGGCTTTGGTTGGTTGAGAGCCTTCATGGAACCCTGGGATGTCTACACTGACTGGACATCTACCACAAGGCGGGAGAAAAGGGGGGCTTTTCTGCTCATAAGATGCTGCCAGGTAATTGGAAGGACTGCCAGTTTCCAGCTCCTAGGCTGCTGAGAACAAGGATGTTGAGCTACGGATTGATCGCACTGTTCCTGAGGGACGGTACAGGCCGTGCTCATGCTGACAAATAGACCTGGCTAGCAAGTCTGGATACTTGCACACGCCCTCCCTCCTTCGGGCATGCGCGCTCGCTTTGAACAGACTATAAAGTCTCCTTCGAAAGGACCACTCCTGAGAGGACAGTTCTCTCTTCTACCAGCTATGCTGACGACCATCGGTGGGACTTGAAGACCCGATCGCATAGGTAGACATATAGCCTGCCCCTGGCTCTCTTCTGTTTCTCTCTACTCTCTCTCCTCTAAGGATGCCTCCCCGCTCTCCATTCTCCCTTCCTATCTCCTCCTCCACCCTTTGTCCACGCAAAATACTCTAAATAATTGTTCCTAATGCATTACATTTGCCCTCTCTTGTTTGTCAGTTTGCCCCTGAGATTCCAAAAAGAACCATATCCAACTTCCCGTTTCTAACTTCGAAGACGGATCAGTGGCAGGGGATGATACGCTTGCATAACATCCACCGCTGGGCACAGCCATGTATTGCGACTCCGGGCGGCCCAGACAATGACTCGGCTGCCTCTTGGCGCTGGGGAAAGTGCAACCAGGAAGCACAGAGACAGGGACACCTAGCTGTAGTAACTGCCTGCTTTTCTATGCACTCTCACGCCGTCCTGATCCTACAAAAGATTTAGATGAATAAGATTAGTTCAATACCTAGGACACCTGGCAAAAGAGAGTGGTTTATCCTCCTGTCATGTTTTAAATTACTCGGAGTCTGTGAGCACCGCTTAGTGTTCTTACACGAGTGATTGGAGGACCATGATGAAGATGATCATGTCTGTGACACAGTTCATGTTTGTGTTAACATGATTATCGGGATCACTGCATCATTCAGCAGAGGCACTTGAGGACAGAGACCCACCCAATATTTGGCTGTCATTCAGGTCTTCGGTGTTGTAGCGGCCCCACACAGCCCCTGCGATCAGGGTGACTTCTTCTGGACGGCTCTGCGTCGGCTCCCGGGTGAGGGATGTATGCTAATTTATATGCTAAGATGTTTAGGTTTCGAGGAATCTTTTGTGCAGTTTCTTGAGATGATGCAAGCGCTCTTTCATGGCAAGTCAATAATATGATGCTAGACCATTGTGTTGGGTGTTTGGGGGCCCAGGCACTCACTTTTTGCAATGCATAATGGATTGCAGAATAAGCGCTATCACAATTCGCAATCCGTCAAACTTGTAAAATAGCAGAGTGGTCAGGGTCTCAGAATTTTACAATAATCCAGATTCCTGTATATCTGTCGCTTTAGCGTGCGCTCACCTCGGGAGGAGGTAGTTTATTCATTGCGTCTCATCCCAACTAACCCATTAACGGATTGTTACATGCGAAAGGAGGAGGTTAAAACAATCCTCCACCAAGGATGCCCCCTGTTGTGAAAGGTGTAGTAAACAGGGCGTCGGAATGTCGCTCGCTACAATGTAAAAGGGACTGATACAGCAGGACATCCCTGGGGGGGGGGGGGAGAAGGCTGTGCACCCCGCAGAACAAAGAAATGCAAAGCAAAACTTTCTTGCAAGCGAGCTGGTGCCTGCAACCGCAGGAAGTACTGGCCTGGACCTGGCCGCCAGAGAATCAGTAACGTTGATGACTACCTCTGTGCACTTGGTCCCTACAGGGGTGTGAGGACCGCTTAAGAATGATATGCATGCCTTGGAATAGGACGTTCTTCCACCACTAAACTTGGGCTTTTTTTCTACCGGTGTTATGATTCGGATTGTGATAACACATATGTAGTGTTGGCTTTCGCAGAGATTAAAAAAATAATGGATGCTATATATGGTGCATCATAATATGATGTATTACTTGTAGAAGAAGTTTAGTTATGTAAACATGATTATGAAATAATTACTGTTCTTATTTTCTTTGTAATTCAGATGTAGTTATAGAACACTTTTGAAATATTGTAGAATATGATTTAAACTTTTCCATGTAGGATTTTTCTCACACATTATAGCAAAACTATACAAGAAGCTGCAGGGAGATGAATGGTGCCCTGGCTGCAATTACACTGACCAAAAGATAAGAAAAGGAGAAAGGAATACATGAGAAAAGGATCACCTTCCCCAAGGCTATCAACACGGAACCCAACCTACTAGAGGAATGCCATAATAGTTGCTTTGGTATGCATATTAGAAAAATATCTTGTGGGAGGAGCTTGTAAAAAATCCATCGGGTGCGGCACAAGGAGTCTGGCTGGCGAGAGCACCAACCTTCAGATGGGCTTATCTGCATGGAAAGGTCAGGGGTGTTGGGACCCCTGTTATAAATACTTCTCTATTGGCAAGGACCATATGCTGAAGTTGTGGAATAGGGGTTACACAAACATGACCCCAGGAGCATAAAACAACAAGACTGTAAAAAGGCGGATCCATGTTAAAGTTACAAGACAAGTTTAAATATGCATAAATGTCTATGAATAGGCATTAGGCTGATGTAACACAGAATGTATTTAAAGAGGTTTCTATCCATACCCAGGTGCCTCTGGCAGATCGCCAAGCACCTGGCGCCGTATCCTTTTGCTTTTATGTACCCTACTGTCATTTATTAAAACCTTTTAAATTTTAACAAGAAAGTGAATCTCGTTTTTCACAAAAGTGTTTAGCACGGCTTATCCCCTTTTCAAACAGAGTCCCTGGTGGCAAGGGTAATGGCGCACAGTGGCTTTGCAGCACAGGCCGCCACAAGTTTTTTGGACAAGTTCTATCACAACAGCTCAGCCAATCCTGGTATGCAGCATAGATGGCAGAAAAATTTAAAGGGCTTGTCGATACTGGGGCTGATGTCTCCATTATCAAAAGCAGTGAATTGCCCAGCGATTGGCCCACAGTTAACCCCACCTCAACCCTAATCGGGATAGGAGGAATGCAGCGCCCCAGACAGAGTGCTCACCTCCGGCTTGTTCTTGGCCCAAACAGGCAAACTGCACAGATTGCACCCTTTGTCGCTGCCATACCATGTACATTATAGGGGAGGGATGTCTCGAGACAATTTGGAACCACTATACAGATAGATTCAGGCTCACCAGACGATCTCTCTCACAGTGGTCATGGATCAGCTGTTTCAAAACCAAATATTGGACATATTTAAACTCACATGGAGGACAGAGGACCCTATATGGGTCAGCCAATGGCCCTTATGAAAGACACAGCTGCAAAACCTACAACAGCTTGTAGAGGAACAATTGTCCCTGGGCCATATTCACCCATCCTCTAGCCCTTGGAACACTCCTGTATTCTGTATACCGAAAAAGAGTGGTAAGTGGCGATTGTTACATGACATGCGAGCAGTAAACACAGTCATTGAACCAATGGGTGCCTTATAGCCTGGGCTCCCATCACCTGCAATGATTCCCCTCAAATGGCCTATAACAGTTATAGATCTGAAAGACTGTTTTTTCACTACACCTTTGCACCCCGATGATGCACCTCACTTTGCTTTCTCAGTGCCTGCCTTAAACTATGCAGAGCCAATGAAAAGATTTCACTGGACAGTGTTGCCACAAGGCATGTGTAACAGCCCGACCATCTGTCAAAGAGTGGTCGATCTTGCCTTGCAACCTGTCCGCCGTCAGTTTCCTATGGCAACCATATATCACTATATGGATGATATCTTGCTTGCAGCTCAGAATCAATCTGTTCTGCACTCCATACAGATGGCTATTACTCAGGCAATTCAAGCTGCAGGACTAATTGTGGCACCTGAGAAGGTACAGTGGGAATCGCCCTGGCATTATTTGGAGTGGAAAATTACTCAACAGACCATTTGCCCTCAGCCCCTAACACTTTGCGTTAAAGACAACTTGACCTTAAATGAATTAAAAAAATTATTAGGTTCCTTGGATTGGTTGTGTCCTATTTTAGGTTTATCTACAGAACTTTTGCACCTTTTTTTTCAATTGCTCAGGGGAGACCTCCATCTGAGTTCTCAGCATCAGTTAACTCCAGAGACAAAAAGGGCTCTTAAACAGTGTGCCCAAGCACTGGAGCAGCACCAGTGCTCGAGATGGGACCCTGATAAACCAGTTTATCTTGCAATAGTTGCTAGTAAGTTCCAACCCTTTTCTGTTCTATTCCAGTGGTTTGCACAAGATAAAGATCCCTTACATGTGTTAGAGTGTCTGTTTTTACCTCACACTGTGACTAAGACTATGTGGACTACTAATGACATGTTCTCAAACCTGATTGTGAGTGGCTGGGAGTAGCTGCAGACGCTCAGTGGTCAAGATCCTCAGGTTATCTACATACCTGCTAGCAAGGTGTTGTGGGTCGACCCTGGCTGGATGCCAGTACCCACTAGGTCTCTCTATCACTCCCCTTCCCTCTGGGACAGGGGGAAGTAAGATGGCAAACAGCCAGCACACCAAACCACTGCAGATTGGCTGGTTCTGCTGGATGCACCATAAACGATCGTTCTCTAATATCATGCTGACTAAGGGTTCCATACAAAGGAGGCTTCTCGCTGTACAAGCGGTAGATTACAGACCGTATAGCGATAGGGAATAATGGACTATTGTCTTGGAAAACACGTCATGCAATTTGAAAGTTAGTGTCCTCTGCTAGCAGCCATCGATAAATTGTCCTTGCTAGCAGGTATGTAGATAACCTGAGGATCTTGACCACTGAGCGTCTGCAGCTACTCCCAGCCACTCACAATCAGGTTTGAGAACATGTCATTAGTATCCACACAGTCTTAGTCCAGTGTGAGGTAAAAAAAACACTCTAACACTGTAAGGGGTCTTTATCTTGTGCAAACCACTGGAATAGAAGCAAAGGGTTGGAACTTACTAGCAACTATTCAAGATAAACTGGTTTATCAGGGTCCCATCTCGAGCACTGGTGCTGCTCCAGTGCTTGGGCACTGTCGTGGTTTGGACCCTGGCTTTCACCCAAGGCACCACCACGGTTCCCCCCCCACCAGAGAGAGCAGAAGGGGAGAGCAAAAGCCCATTACACCAAGATTTATGGCTTTTAGATAAGATAAGTATGAGAGAAAGATTTCACCTCCATGAATGGTCAAAAGGCTGGAAAACTTAAGTTGCAAATAGATTTATTACTAAAAACTCCCGAATACTACTGCACGAAAGGGGAGGGAAAAAAACAAAGCAGAGGCAAATTACGAGAGAAATCTGACATTTTACACCCTTTCTCCCCGACGTGTTTCTTTCCAAGATTTTCCCCCCACCCTCCCACATTCCACGCACAGGAGGAGCAGGGCATGAGCGCTTTTCTAGTCAGTCCATCACTCGGTTGTCTTCCACACCGAATAGGAGGAGAGTTCTTATCCAGCTCCAGGCTGTGGAGGTTCTTTTCCCAAGACACAGAAAAAACAGTATATCACTGCTGATGGCTGATTTTTTTTTCCCTTTACCTTCCCAGGAGGGGAGTAACAGTCCCTCCAAGGCCAACTGCTTCATTCCGGAGCAAGGCCGTTACTTCATCTCCTGCAGAACAGTTTCTTCTGGGCATCCACTTATTCCAGGTGTGTGGGGGGAGGTGGGGTGGGGCACCTCTTCCCCCTGGGCTAAAATCAGTCTAGCCCTCCAAGGCCAGGTTGTCTACCTTGGGTGCAGGGTCCTCTTTTTCTACAAGGTCTCCCACTGAAGACAGCACTCAGAGAACTTTTGATCTTCCATGGTCGGCACACAGCAAAGCAACACCTTCTCCTCCCTGTCTTCCTGACCTGTGCCCATTTTTCTCACTTCCTCACCCTCCCGCTCCATCCTTCCTGCCTTCCTGTGCAGGGGACTGGGGCTAAAGCTAAAGCTAAGGCACTGCTGCTAATGAACGTTTTGAATTCTTCTTAATATGAACCATACTCATCACAGAGGCGTAACTAGTTCTGTTATAAACACTTTATTAGTGTTGCCTTTCGCAAATGTTAAGATGAGTTAGCTTGTTGTGTTTACACATATTGTAGTGTAGTTCTCCAGAGATTAAAGGTGATGCTTAGTTGTGCATCAGATATAATATTGTCTTATTTGTAGAAGAGTTAGTATTGTTTTTTATATTATACAAAACTACAAACGCTGCAAAGAAAGTCACCAAAAAACCCTGAATGGCCCTGATGGCAATGGTCTTAAGATAAGAAGAGCTCAGAGCTGGAAAAGAATGCAATGCATTCACAAGAGAGCTTAGCCCTTTGGGGTGGGGAGGCCATGGCCCAGCTATCAACGCAGGTCAACAAACCTGACAGGGAAAGGGGGGTGAAGAAGAGGCTTGGGGAAAAATATCTGGTCGGAAGACTTTAAAAAATCCATCGTTTGGCACAAGGAGTCTGGCTGGCGAGAGCACCAACCTTCGGATGGGCTTATCTGCACGGAAAGGCAGGGTTTTGGGACCCTGTTTATAATACTTCTCTATCGACAAGGAACATCTGCTGAAGTTGTGGAATAGGGGTACACACAACATGACCCCAGGAGCATAACAACAAGACTGTAAAAAGGCGATCCATGTATTAAAGTTACAAGACGTTTAAATATGCATAAATGTTATGAATAGGCATTAGGCTGATTCAAGAATGTATTTAAAATGTTCTATCCATAGCAGGTGTGCTTCTGGCAAACGCCAAGCACCCGGGCCGTATCCTTTTGCTTTTGTACCCTTGTCATTTATTAAAAACTTTTAAATTTTACAAGAAGTGAACTCTCTTTTCACACTAGTATCTCTAATGGCCGAGGCCTGGGCCAGCGCCTGTCCATCTCCCTCAGAGCCATCATAGATCGGCCCCCTAAAAGGGCAGGAGCCTCTTTACTGGACATGAGAGGGAGCTTCCAGAACGTCTCATCAGGATGCCAACTTTTGTGGTTCTTGTGATCCATCCCCCACCATATGAACTGGACCAAAGCACAAACCACCAAGCATCACTTGTTTAGAGCCTATTTTGCCTTCTGCGAGTTAACTGTGGCTGAGAACTCAGATTTAGGGCCTCCTTAACAACAATTTCAAAAAAGAGTGCAAAAAGTTCTGTGATAAACCTAAAAAGGACCGCACCAGTTTAAGGAACCTTAAAACTGTTTAGGAAAATTTATCCACAAGCACAGAGTTATTGTCCAAGGAGAGAGGAGTCCCCACTTTTTCCTCCTGATGACTAAAGGTGAGTATTGGGCATTTCCCATGGGGTCTCTCAATTATAGAGACAAGCCTCCCTTTATCCCAACTTTCCGCCGCAGTAAGCCCTTCATACAATTGCCCATTGGCTGAGGTACTTGGAAGTACAGGATCCCTGAAACAGCCTGATGAAACCCCTTCTATCATACATTTGCCCCTTCAATATACATCTCTGTTCTCTCTGGCTAGCCCATCTCGACCTATGGTACTTCGTAGGGATAATCCATCCATGAATTCCCTATGCAAAGTCGCTCTTATTGTTTCTTTCTATCTTCCATATCAGCCTTATCTCACCCGAGTCAGGTCTGTTTAAAAGACACTACCTTCATTTCTTTTCAATCCTTTTCTTTTATTTTATCCAATAGAGTGTGTCTTTACTAAACTTTAGTTATCATTATTTCTTGATTTTTTCTGCGACAAAAAATATTCTACTTTTGGCTCAAACTAACTGACAAATAAAGGTAAGATTATTAAAAAACATTTTAATGGTGTAATCTAATATTTAATTTTCTTTTGCACGACTGTGGTAGTGAAGGCACAGAAACAATCACATAAACAAAGCAGCAGTATTATCCCCTGCAGTGACTGAGACCTGAAAGGAGGATGCACATAGACATTCAGCAGGCTTGGTAGCACAGGGGCTTCCCATGTAACGACACTGGTCTGCTTGCCAGCTTTGCTGGAGTGTCAGTTGTGGCCTTCGTCCTTCTCCTCAGCTAGATGTCCAAATTTCTGGGCCTTAGGGACTTTAACCCGAGTGTGATGGATTACCCGTGTTCAGCTGTCCGGTGGCTGTTTCTGTGTAGTAACACTGGAAAGGTCTATGCCACTTTACTACTCGTGGTGCTTTTTTCTACTCTTTAATCAGGATCCAGTCTCCTGGTTGGATGTTGTGAACAGCCAAAGTTTAAGGCAGGCTCTGTGCCAGCTGAGTTTCTTGTCAAGAGATTTCACAAGAGACAGTATCCTGGCTACATATTGTCTTAAATATACATTATGATCTTTGTTTTCTCACTAGGCTGACAATTACAAGGTAAGAAATCTAACATTAGAAATACCTTAACAATGATCTGTAGTTGCTGAAGCAGTTGGAAATGCTTCTGGCCTCCTGATGGCTGACATACTATTACCAGAAGATTTTTAACCTTGCTACTGGGGCATTTCATAAATCTATCTGGATTTTTGGAAGGGACCCACCCAAGGCTTCCCTCCCTGGCAGTTTTCTTTGTAACTTGTCCATTGGTTTTAGCACAAATAATACAACTCAACAGTTTGTTTTGCCAGAGTAAAAAGACCTATAGCAACATATATTTTGAGGAAGGCTTCTGCCAATCCTCGAGAGCCCAATGACTCCCTTCGTGGATGCTTTAATATTTGTAAGGCCAGAGCTTTTGGTACTACTGTTTGCTGTTTTTGTAGAGACTTCTGGCAGCAGTGTACTTTCTGATTATCTTTGTCAGTCAGATCGATTACTTAGTGCTTCTCTAAGACCACCTGGTGCCCTTAATGTGTATCTTGCTACTCTTTTGGTAAAATTCACCACCTCCAATAGGTGAGAAATTACTCTCCAAGAGCTAATTTTTTTTAGCAGGTTAATAAATTTACTCTATTTCTAAATGCATGTATCACCCAATGCATATTTGAATCAGGAAAATAACTATTTGTCCTGATACAATTACAGACTCTTACAGCATACAGCTCTGTGTCTGAGCTGACCAGGTGGGCAGTACCTCCCCCTTTTTTCATTCCCTTCCATTGATATAGGTATCTTTGAATTGCTTCTCTTTTATCACTCTTGAAGATCATCAATAACACTTTTCCTCAGGCAGGAGTATCATAATCCTCTCCACCCAGGTCTGGAGACTCACTTAAGCTCATGGTTTTTTAAGCTCCCCTCTTAGGGCATTAGACAGAGGCCGTTAAACCCTCCCCATTTTCAATTTAAGTCTCTGCTCATTAACAATTTCATACTGTAGCAAGAGACTGGTCATCATTAGCGGCCCTTTCAGTTAACAAAGCTAACTTGATGTGAAATTTTACAATCAGATACCCTCCCACTGTCACTTTCGGGCCTCAGTCACCATCAAAGCCGTGGCTGCACAATCTGAATGCTAAAGTTGTGGCCAGCCCCTGGCTATGGATCAACACTTAGAAAAAAAAGCACAGGCCTGTGCCCATGCTCTTGTACAGAATTCTTCAGCATGGCTTTTAACATTAATAAGCTCAAACTCCTTTTCTGATTTGGAAGAGCTAAGACAGGGGCATTAAACAATTTGTCTTTTAATTTTCTAAAGCTTCGCTCCTTCTTGTCGTCCATACTACAACATCAACTTCTTGTGTTAAAAAGTCATAAAAGGTTGAGCTACAACAGAAAAATCTTCAATCCATACTCAGTACATCACTACCCCCCAAAACGCGTAATCCTATCTGTCTGGGAATGCAATTTAATATTCTTGTGTTTTTCTGGACGACGCACATGAAACTTCACTAAATGCGTGCCAATTTTTTTCTTTTTTTTTTTTTTTCTGCTAACTGCGCTGCGCAGCCAGACACTCCAAGCCCCGCCCCCAGCAAGAAAATTAAACAGCTTCACAGTAGCTTCTCAACTATCCTCTTGCTTTGAGGCTTGAGCAGCTCCTTCTTGCGTCTGTCGCGATACACCCAACATGTTGGAGGCGGGAGAGGGATGAACGCTTCTAGTTCTCTCTCCCCTCTGGAAAGCCTCCACTTTGCAGCGTCTTTGCAAGCAGGCACAGCTCGGGGTCGAGACCACACATCGTTACACTTTCTTTAGTAGTGTCAATTTGATTTCCAAGCTCGGCTGCCCCTCGCTTGGAAAGGCAGCCCTGGGCAGCACACACACACAACACACACACACACACACATACACGAGGTATTTTACTCACAACGCAAATACTAAAAATTTCAAAAGCACTGAGCAACCTCTCAAAAACATGCCAGCACACTATGCAGGACTAAAACCTGCTTTTCTATAGTTGAGACTTAACTCAACTCTTCATGCAACAGCACAAGGGCTACTGTAACTCTACAAAACACCAGAGAGAGGAAGAACCCTCGAAAACGCACAGAGAAACTCGAATCCTCAAACAACAGAGGGGCTCGAACCTCAAGACTTGAACTCACAACACTCAGTGTTAGCTTCTGTATATTTTTCACAATATTAATTTGCATTCTTATTTGCCATCAAATCTTTTCAGTAATTACAATCACAATTAGGACAAACATTTTAAACCACCCTTACATACTTGATAGTGGTTGGATAAACACATTTTTTCAACTCACCTTGAATAATTAAAGACTTTTGATAATTTCCCCCTTAGGTAAAATTTAAGGGGATGAGAGGCCATGTCTACGAGGAAACACACTTCTCCTACCAGACCAATTTTAAAAGTTATCAAGAGTTCTATGTGGTGGTCCTGTATAATGGGACCCCCTGACACCTAACAATCATCTTCCATTATCTCTGGATTCTTCTGCTGAGGATCCAGCTGTTTTTGCTAATATTCTGCTTCAATGTCCTCTGCCCTAGAGAGCACACCGATTCCTTCCAACCATTGTAGGGGTTGCTCTCCCTGCGAGGAGGGAAACTTTGCCACATCTTGTGGCTGACCGTCCTCTCTCAGGTGCCCTTTGCATCTGCATTTTTTTCTGTATAATCCGCATCACACTTTTTTTTTTACCTCTTCTCACACAGATAACATTTTTCTTCTAGTGACTTAAACAAAATCTTTAAAGAAACCTATCTTTCCAGCACAATTGCATTTCCAGATATTTTTGCGTGTCTAAACAAGAACACAGCCTCCTGGCGTTCCAGGAGACACTGGTAGCAGCACTACAGGCGGCCGGAGCATTCTGCAGCCTCATGGAGACGAGGCATGCTGCCCTGACCGGGGGGTCGTAGGGTCAGGGACTGCCGGCACTGTGCCGCAGCTGTCCCACAGCTCGGCCCGACCCGCACCTCTTCAAGAATCATCAGTGCTCTTGGTCTGGCACTTCTATGCCTGGTTGCCTGCTCTTTGCCTTAACCATATTGCTCGTGTGGGAAATATTATGGAACATGGCTGCGTGATGGGGCTCATGGCGGCGTGGGGCTGCCTGGCTTCGGGTCATCAGCCAACCACAGGAACTAATGTAACAACAGGCAGACAGCATCTCCTGCCCCCTATTTCGTTGTCTTAATAACGACCTGGATGCAATACTCTCAAGATTAACATTCACCACCATTATAAGGAATTTATGATACGTTTTAAAAGTGACAATGAGAAGTGTCTACTTGGAAATATTCACTGATGTTCATTAAGTAGTTGGATTAAAAGCTGTTTTTTATAAAGTGAGTTCTGGGATATGTAGGTGTGTGTGCATGTTCTTCGCAGCTTCCGAAATATGGTGACCTGTGCTGGGAGAACAAGGTGGACAGCGGTTAGTGGACACAGCTTCCACGTTCGCATGGAAGCAGGATGATATATGAATCACGAGCTGGCTCTAAGTTGGCCTAGCGTGTTTCTAAGCGAGGGTAAAGACGTCGACAAGTACAGTAAAGAATAAGTGGGACCGGGCTCTCTGGACGAGCCTCCATTAGGTTCAGCCAGGGTATGTCGCCGAACTGGAAGGCTGCAAAAAGCGGCGCTAAAGGTTATTAAAATGCAGAGGCAAGCGGCTACAACTATTATTTGCTTTCTAAGAAAGGCCAAACTAGGAATACGACCTCGTAAGAGTTACTAGATCTTATTAAATATGATGTATGAGGGTTGTGTTTCAGAACCTCATACAAGTTCACGAGTTGGTGGTGGGAAAGTGGGAGAAAATGCGGGTGGGTCAGGCGAACCTAAGTGCAGTGCGGCAGAGAGAAAGGCGGTAAAGAGGCTGATGTGGTGCGTGGCAGGGTCGGAGTTGCTGGTTAGGTGTCATCCACTGCTGTCTCCCTGTTACTGCCACTGGGGCGCCGGGGGCAAGTGGATCTCCTACTTGGCGCTGCACGCCCGCGCATGGTGCCCTCCTACTGGAGAAGAGCAAGCCAGGCGTCGGCATCGGGTTTCTGGCTGCTTTAAGCTGCCCTTGGAAGTTGCAGCGCTTTCAGTTCTTGGCCCCGTCCAGTGGATCTGGTCACTTTCGGCGCCAGTGCCGATATTTTCGCTGCGGGGAACATCGTCGCTTGCGGCGCCAGTGCCCAGCCCGGGGACTGTGGTACTGCCGATGCCAATCCAGCTCCCACAACATCGGCGCCTCCATCGCGCCGGAAGCCCAGCGCCCAAACCCCCAGCCTCACCTTCGAGTCGCGCTTGTCCCTCATGCGCCGGCCGCCGTCTCGGCCCCCCAGAGGAAGGGGCGCGGGCCGGGCCGGGCCGGTCGCTAGGAGACGGCATTTAACAAACACAAAGCAGAGTGTGCCGTCACGAGAAGCACCGATGCCACGGAAACCGGATGCCAGCAAGAACTTCGGCGCCAAGCCCCTCGTGGAGTCACCGTACTGCTCTAAGAGCCACCTTCACAAAGGCACTATGGATTTGCGGGCTCTGCTGGCAGAGCTGCACTCCGAGAACCTTGCCAAAGATGCTGAGATCTGCAGGCTGAAGAGGATTATTAATGCCATCAGACAGCAGCTAAGTGAAACCACTAATGACCTTAGAAATCAACTAGACACATTGCATGCTGAAATGACTGAGAAAGAACTTGTCACCAGGCAACTAGCAGACAGTGTCAATCCTCAGGATTTACAGCTTGAGAGGGCTAATAGGATTTACAAGCAAAGGATCGCAAGCACAGCTGCAGGGTCCAGATAAAGTACAAGTCCCTTCTGATGACTAAACATCAATAAGGGGACTAAACACATTTACATGTCAGAGAAAAAACTGAAAACATTTTAGATAAAATGAATTCGAGGAGATTACTACAGGTCGCTAAGGACGCATGTAAAGCCACCAGAGTTGAGACTCTGTCTCCCGGGCTGGTGGAGATCAAACATCTTCTCGTTTGAGTGTCTGTTTAGGAGGCGACTACAGTTGAGCCTATCTTGGATTTTCCCTGGTGCGATGATGAGCACGATGGCCTCCATCGTACTATGTAGGAGAGTTTCTCGCGGGGGGCAACGCTTGGGTTCAGAAGGGAATGGATGAGTTGGAGAACATCAGCAAAAAGACTCTGTTCATACAAGGGCGTGTGAACACTTGAAGCCGTCTCATTTTGCTAGTGCTCTGCTTTCCTGCCCCAAGAATCTACATTCTGCCTGTACCCTTGGGATCCTGCAGACTCTTGGAAAGATGTGCCTTTGGGCTCCTGAGTCCCGGGATTGGCACCACAACCTTATCCCAGAGCACCCCATGAAGACCTATCTAGCTTAGCTCTCTACTATGGGCTTTGATTGTTTGTTTCTTTTCCACAGCTCTTTAGGGTACCATGCGAAAGGGCACCAAGGTGGTGCGTACCTGGAACACCAGAGACATGCACCAGCAAGCAAACCAAAAGTGGGTCGTGAAGAGTGCACATCATTCAACTTTACCCTCCTCCCACAACATCCATATAGTGATTTAACATTACAGAGAACTTACAATTCTCAGTACGGGGACTGGTATCCTCCTATATGATATTTTCCTTTTTGATCGATGGCTGAGACAGTCCTCAAGTGCATAGGTAAAAAGGTGGTCTGTATTTAGGAGGTGATGTTGACACTATTATGATTAGAGACACTAAATATTTATGTGACCGAGACATTTCTCCAAATATTCTCTTAAAAAAAAAAAAGTTTTGGTTCTCATCCTCAAAATCTGCTTGCCTTGTCTACTGCCTGGACTTCAAGGCGGGAAAGGGTTTCCCCTTCTTTTAAACCCGAGATTCAGAGTGGGAATACTCTACTTGAGCAACCAAAAATCACTTCTGCAACACCTGTTTGGAGGAGCTATCCCACTTTAGCTTCTAGTGGAGAGGGATTCGTTTTCCTTGAATTTCCTATGCCCCTGAATTTGCCCACAGATACAATTTGCTACTTGCCCTCTTCATCAACCACGGTGCGCTGAACTATCTTGCGCAGCAATATCTGAACATTAAACAGATCATCGTCTATATGAACAAGAAGCGTTGGCCAGATTTGTCCTCGACCGGAAACACCCAACACACTTCTCCACCCCTCGAAGAGGAATCTCTCTTAAGAAACACAAATTAAGACCTGAATTGAAAGCTAGCAACTCATTGATCTTCACCAAACCACTGCAGATTGGCTGGTTCTGCTGGATGCATCCATAAAACAGATCGTTCCTAATGGTCATCGCTGACAAGGGTTCGCTACATAAGGAGGCTTCTCCGCTACAAGGGTAGTGACTAGACGCATACGATGGGGTATAATGGACATATTGTCTTGAAACGTAGTGCAATTTGAAAGTTAGTGTCCTCTGCTAGCAGCCATCGATAAATTGTCCTTGCTAGCAGGTATGTAGATAACCTGAGGATCTTGACACTGAGGTCTGCAGCTCTCCCGTCCCTCAAATCAGGTTTGAGAACATGTCATTAGTATTCCACACAGTCTTAGTCGCAGTGTGAGGTAAAAAAAACCACTCTAACACGTGTAAGGGGTCTTTATCTTGTGCAAACCACTGGAATAGAATGGCAAAGGGTTGGAACTACTAGCAACTATTACAAGATAAACTGGTTTATCAGGGTCCCATCTCGAGCCTGGGCTGCTCCAGTGCTTGGGCACTGTCGTGGTTTGGACCCTGGCTCACCCAAGGCACCCACCACGGTCCCCCCCACCAGAGAGAGAAGAAGGGGAGAGCAAAAGCCCATTACACCAAGATTTATGGCTTTTAGATAAGATAAGTATGAGAGAAAGATTTCACCTCCATGAATGGTCAAAAGGCTGGAAAACTTAAGTTGCAAATAGATTTATTACTAAAAACTCGAATACTACTGCACGAAAGGGGAGGGAAAAAAACAAACGCAGAGGCAAATTTACGAGAGAAATCTGACTTTTTCACCCTGTTTCTCTCCCGAACGTGTTTCTTTCCAAGATTTTCCCCCCACCCCTCCACATTCTCACGCACAGGAGGAGCAGGGCATGAGGCTTTTCAGTCAGTCCATCACTCGGTTGTCTTCCACACCGAATAGGAGGAGAGTTCTTATCCAGCTCCAGGCTGTGGAGGTTCTTTTCCCAAGACACAGAAAAACAGTATATCACTGCTGATGGCTGATTTTTTTTTCCCTTTACCTTCCCAGGAGGGGAGTAAACGTCCTCCAAGGCCAACTGGCTTCATTCCGGAGCAAGCCGTTATCTCATCTCCTGCAGAACAGTTTCTTCTGGGCATCCACTTATTCCAGGTGTGTGGGGGGAGGTGGGGTGGGGCACCTCTTCCCCTGGGCTAAAATCAGTCCAGCCTCCAAGGCCAGGTTGTCTACCTTGGGTGCAGGGTCCTCTTTTTCTTACAAGGTCTCCCACTGAAGACAGCACTCAGAGAACTTTGTGATCTTCCATGGTCGGCAACACAGCAAAAGCAAAACACCTTCTTCCTCCCTGTCTTCCTGACCTGTGTCCCATTTTTCTCACTTCCTCACCCTCCGCTCCATCCTTCCTGCCTTCCTGTGCAGGGGACTGGGGCTAAAAGCTAAAGCTAATGGCAGCTGCTGCTAATGAACTTGTTTTGAATTCTTCTTAAATATGAGACCATACGTCATCACAGAGGCGTAACTAGTTCTGTTATAAACACATTTTAGTGTTGCCTTTCGCAAATGTTAAGATGAGTTAGCATGTGTGTGTTTACCATATTGTAGTGTAGTTCTCCAGAGATTAAAGGTGATGCTATGAGTTGTGCATCACGATATAATATTGTCTTATTTGAGAAGAAGTTTAGTATTGTTTTTTATATTATACAAAACTACAAAGGCTGCAAAGAAAGTCACCAAAAAACCTGAATGGCCCTGATGGCAATGGTCCTTAAGATAAAAGAGCTCAGAGCTGGAAAAGAATGCAATGCATTCACAAGAGAGCTTAGCAACCTTTGGGTGGGGAGGCCATGGCCCAGCTATAACGTCAGGTCACAAACCTGACAGGGGAAGGGGGGTGAAGGAACGAGGCCTGGGGAAAAATATCTGGTCGGAAGACTTTAAAAACATCCATCGTTTGTGCACAGGAGTCTGGCTGGCGAGAGCAACCAACTTCGGATGGCTTATACTGCACGGAAGGCAGGTTTTGGGACCCTGTATATAATACTTCTCTATCGACAAGGAACATCTGCTGAGTTGTGGAATAGGGTCACACAACATGACCTCAGGAGCATAAAACAAGACTGTAAAAAGGCGATCCATATTAAAGTTACAAGACTGATAATATCATAAATTTATGATAGGCTTATTGCAATAGATGTCTAGAATAGTCATTCGGCTGTGTAACGCAATCAGCTAAGAATCCTCATACCGTGTGCCTCTGGCAAACTATTGCCAAGGCACCCGGTGGCCGTAATTCCTTTTGCTTTGTGTACCCTGTTGTCCATTTATTAAAAACTCTTTAAATTTTAGCAGAAGTGAATCTCCTTTTCACACTAGTATCTCTAATGGCCGAGGCCTGGGCCAGCGGCCTGTCCATCTCCCTCAGACCATCATAGATCGGCCCCCTAAACACCGGGCAGGTCCTCCTTTACTGGACATGAGTGAGGGAGCTTCCAGAACTCTCACAGGATGCCAACTTTTGTTGGTTCTTGTGATCCCAGTCCCCCACCACTATGAACTGGACCAAGCACAAACCACCACCAGCATACTTGTTAAGAGCCTATTTTGCCTTCGTGCGACGTTAACTTGTGCTGAGGGAATCAGATGGGCCTCCCTTAAACAAGTTCAAAAAAGAGTGCAAAATATCTTGTGATAACCTAAAAAGGACGCACCAGTTTAAGGGAAACCTTAAAACTGTTAGGAAAATTTATCCACAAGCACAGAGATTATTGTCCAAGGAGAGAGGAGTCCTCCACTTTAGTCTCGTGATAAAGGTGGTAGGTATGGGCATTTCCCATGGGGTCATCTCAAATATAGAGACAAGCCTCCTTTATCCCAACTTTCCGCCGCAAGTAGCCTCTCATACTATATGCCCATTGTGAGGTACTGGAAAGTTACAGGCTCCCTGAAACACCTGATGAAACCCCTTCTATCATACATTTCCCCTTCCAATATACATCTCTGTCTCTCTCTGGCTCACCATCTCGACACATACTGGTACTTGCGCGGGTAACCATCCAGGAATTCCTATGCCAAGTCCTCTTATTGTTTCTTTCTATCTCCATATCAGCTTATCTCACCCGAGTCACTGTCTGTTTAAAGACACTACCTTACATTCTCTTTTCAATCCTTTTTCTTTTATTTATCCATTAAGTTGTCGTGTTATAAACTTTAGTTATCATATTTATTGTATTTTCTTCTCTGCGTACAAAAAAATTATCTTCACTTTTGGCTCAAGACTAACTGACAATTATGAAAGGTAAGGATTATTAAAACAACATTCTAATGGTGTAATCTAATTATTTAATTTTTATCTTTTTGCACGACTGTGTAGTGAGGCACAGAACAATTACATAAAAATAAGACAGTCAAGTATTATCCCCTCTGCAGTACTGAGACCTGACAAGGAAGGATGCTACACAGACGATTTCAGCAGTGCTGTAGGGTAGCACAGGGACTTCCCCCGATGTCACGGACATTCTGGCGGGTCTTTGCTTGGTCTTCAGTCTGCTTTGGAAGTGTCAGTTGTGGCCTCCCGTCCTTCTCCTCCAGCTAGATGTCCAAATTTCTGGGCCCTTAGGGACTTTAACCCGAGTTGTATAGGATCTACCGGTTCAGCTGTCCCGTTGATGGCTGTTTCTGTGTAGTAACACTGGAAAGGTCTAATGCACTTTAACTACTAGTGTGCTTTTTTCTACCTTAATCAGGATCCAGTCTCCTGGTTGGATGTTGTGAACAGCCAAAGTTTAAGGCAGCCTCTGTGCCAGCTGAGTTTTCTTGTCGAGAGATTTCACAAGAGACAGTATCCATGGCTACATATTGTCTTAAATATACATTACTGCTCTTTGTTTTCTCACTAGGCTGACAAATTACACAGGTAAGAATCTAAACATTAGAAATACCTAACACTGATCTCTGTAGTTGCTGAAGCAGTTGGAAATGCTTCTGCCTCCTGATGGCTGACATACTATTACCAGAAGATATTTTAACTTGCTACTTGGGGATTTCAATAAAATCTATCTGGCATTTTTTGGAAGGGACCCACCGCCAAGGCTTCCCTCCTCTGGCAGTTTTCTTTGAACCTGTCATTGGGTTTTAGCACAAATAATACAACTCTCACACAGTTTGTTTTGCCAGAGTAAAAAGACCTATAGCACATATATTTTGAGGAAGGCTTCTGCCAATACCTCGGAGAGCCCCAATGACTCCCTTCGTGGAGTGCTTTAATATTTGTAAGGCCAGAGCTTTTGGTACTACTGTTTGCTGTTTTTGTAGAGACTTCTGGCAGCAGTGTACTTTCTGATTATTTTGTCAGTCAGATCGATTACTTAGGTGCTTCTCTAAGCCCCACTCTTGGTGCCCTTAATGTGTATCTTGCTACTCTTTTGGTAAAAATTCACCACACCACATAGGTGAGAAATTAAGCTCTCAAATGAGCTAAGCTTTTTTCTTAGCAGGTTAATATAACTTTACTCCTATTTCTAAATGCATGTATCACCCCATTGCATATTAGAATCAGGAAAATTCGTATCTTTTCCTGATACAAATTACAGACTCTTACAAGCACTACAGCTCTGTCTGTCTGAGCTGACCAGGGGGCAGTACCTCCCCCCTTTCTTTCATTCCCCTTTTCCATATGATATAGGTATCCTTTGAATTGCTTCTCTTTTATCACTCTTGAAGACTCATCAATAACACTTTCTCTCCTCAGGCAAGAGAGAGTCCCATAAGTCCTCTCCACCCAGGTCTGGAGATCTACCTACTTGAAGCTCATCGGTTCTTTTACGCCCCTCTGTCAGGGCATTCTAGACAGAAGGCCGGTAAACCCTCCCCATTTTCAATTCTAAGTCCTTCTTGCTCCTATTAAACAAATTTCATACTGAGCAACTTGAGCTATCTGGTCATCCATTGGGCCCTTTCGTTAACAAAGCTACTTGATGTGAAATTTTTACAATCAGGATCCCTCCCACTGTCCTCTTCGGGCCTCAGTCACCATCAAAGCCGTGGCTGCACAATCTGAATGCTAAAGTTGTGGCCAGCCCTCTGGCTACTGGATCTCTAACACTTAGAAAAAATAGACAGGCCACGCGTGACCCCCCATGCTCTTGTACCTAGAAGTTCCTTAGCATGGCCTATTGTTTAACATTCAATAAGCTCAACTCTCTTTTTGATATTGCGAAGAGCTAAGGACAGGGTGCATTAAACAATTTGTATTTTATTTTACTAAAGCTTTGCTCTCGCTTCTTGTGGTCATACTACTAACATACAGCTATCGTTGTGTTAAAAAGTCATAATAAAGGTTGGCTAACAACAGAAAAATCTTCAATCCATAGCTCACGTAGCTCACTACCCCCCAAAACGCCGTAATCCTATCTGTTCTGGGAATGGCAATTTAATATTCCTTGTGTTTTTCTTGGATCTACGCACGTGAAACTTCAACTAAAATGCGTGCCAATTTTTTTTCTATTTTTTTTTTTTTCGCTAATGCGCTGCGCAGCCCCAGACACTCCAAGCCCCGCCCGCCAGCAAAGAAAATTAAACAGCTTCACGAGCTTCTTCAACTATCCATCTTGCTTTGAGGCTTGAGCAGCTCCTTCTTGCGTCTGTGCGGATACACCCAACATGTTGGATGGCGGGAGAGGGATGAAACGCTTCTAGTTCCTCCTCCCCTCTGGGAAAGCCCTCCACTTGCAGCGTCTTTGCAAGCAGGCACAGCTCGGGGTCGAGACACACACATCGTCATACCTTTCCTTTAGTAGTGTCAATTTGAATTTCCAAGCTCGGTCCTGCATCCCCGCCTTGGAAGCAGCCCTGGGCAGCACACAACACACACACCACACACACACACATACACAGAGGTAATTTGCTCACACTCACACGCAAATGTACTAAAAATTTCAAAAGCACTGAGACATTCCTACTCAAAAACATGCCAGCACACTATGCAGGACTAAAACCTGCTTTTCTTATAGTTGAGACTTGAACTCAAACTCTCATGCAACAGCACAGGGCTACTGTAACTCTACAAAACACCAGAGAGAGGAACCGAACCCTCAAAAACGCCACAGAGAAACTCGAGATCCTCAAAACAACAGAGGGGACTCGAACCTCAAGGACTTGAACTCCACAAACACTCCTAGATGTTAGCTTCTGTATATATTTTTACAATATTAATTTGCATTCTTACTTTGGCCATCAAATTCTTTCTCAGTAATTACAATCACAATTAGGAACAATACAGTTTTAACCACCCTACTATACATTGATAGTGGTTGGATAAATCACACATTTTTTCTACTCACCCTCTTGAATAATCTAAAGACTTTTTGACAACTTTTCCCCACCTTAGGTAAATTTAAAGGTGGATTGAGAGGCCATCCATGGTCTACGTAGGAAACACACTCTCTCCTATCACCAGACCAATTTTAAAAGTTATCAAAGTTTTATGTGGTGGCCCTGCTATATGGGACCCCCTGAACCTAACAATCATTTCCATATCTTCTGGATTCTTCCTCCTTGAGGATCCAGCTGTTTTGGCTAATATTCCTGCTTCAGAATTCCCTCTGCCCTCAGAGAGCACACCGATTCCTTCACCATGTAGGGGTTTTCTCTCCCTGCAGAGGAGGGAATACGCTTTGCCACATCTTGTGGCTGACCCGTCCTCTCTCAGGTGCCCCTTTGCATCTGCATCTTTCCTTTTCTGGTAGAAACTCTGCATCCACACTTTGTTTTTTTACCTCTTCATCACACAGATCACACACTTGTTTCTTCTAGCTGACTTAAACAAATTCTTGAAAGAGAACCTGATCTTCCACGCACAATTGCATTTCTCATGATATTCTTTTGCGGTGTCTAAACACAGAACACAGCCTCCCTGCTTCTCAGGAGAACACTGGTAGCAGCACTACAGGCGGCCGGAGCATTCTGCAGCCTCATGGAGACCGAGGACTGCTGCCCCTGACCCGGGGTGGGTCGTGGGTCAGGGACTGCCCGGCACTGTGCCCGCAGCTGTCCCACAGTCTCGGCCCGACCCCGCACCTCTTCACAGAATTCCATCACGTGCTCTTGGTCTGGCACTTCTATGCCTGGTCCTGCTGCTCTTTGCCTTAACCATATTGCTCGTGTGGGAAATATTATGGAACAATGGCTGCGTGAATGGGGCTCATGGCCGGCGTGGGGCTGCCTGGCTCGTGGTCATCAGCCAACGCACAGGAACTAATGTAACAACAGGCAGACAGGCAGTCTCCTGCCCCCTTTTCCGTTAGGTCACTTAATAACGGACCCCCTGGCTGATGCAATACTCTCAGCAGATGGTAACATTCCACCCCTTATAAGGAATTTTAATGATACGTTTTAAAGTGACCAATGAGAAGTGTCTACTTGGAATATTCACGATGTTCATTAGAGTAGTTATAAAAAGCATGTTCAATTCTAATAAAGTCGAGTTCAGCGGATCATGTCTTAGTGGTCAGTGTGCTGTTCTCCCGACGCTTCCCGAAATATGGTGACCTGTGCTGGGGAACAAGGTGGACACGCGGTTAGTGGACACTAGCTTCCACGTTCGGGCTGGAGCAAATGATATATGGATCACGGCTGGGCGTCGTAAGTTGGCCCTGCCGTTTTCTAAGCAGGGGATTAAAACGTCCGATAGTACCAGTAAAAGAATAAGTGGGACCGGGCCCTGGGACGAGCCTCACTGAGGTTCAGCCAGGGTATGTTGCCGAATCTTGGAAGCTGCAAAAAGCGCGTGCTAAAGGGTATTAAAACATGCAGAGGCAAGCGGCATACAACCTAGTTATTTGCTTTCTAAGAAAGCGCCAAACTAGGAATACTGACCTCCGTAAGGAGTTACTAGATCTTTTAAATTATGATTGTGATCAGGGTTGTTTTCAGAACCCTCATACAGTTCACGAGTTGTGTGAGTGGGAAAAGCTGGGAGATAAATGGCGGGTGGATCACGGCGAACTAGTGCAGTGCCAGGCAGAGAGAAAGGCGGTACAGAGGGCTGATGTGGTGCGTGGCAGGGGTCGGGAGTCTGCTGTGTGTAGGTGTCCCCTGCCCCCTGCTGTCTCCACTGTTACGCTGCCACTGCCGGGCGCCGGGGGGGCAAGTGGATCTCCTCTGGCGCCTGCCCCGCCCGCGCTGGTGGCCTCCCTCCTACTGGAGAAGGAGCAAGCCCAGGCCGCTCGGCATCGGGTTCTGGCTGCTTTAGCGCCCTTGGAAGTTGCAGCCGCTTTCAGTTCTGGTCCCCCGTCCAGTGGATCTGGTCACTTTCGGCGCCAGTGCCGATATTTTCGCTGCGGGGAACATCGTCGCTTGCGGCGCCAGTGCCCAGCCCGGGGACTGTGGTACTGCCGATGCCAATCCAGCTCCCACAACATCGGCGCCTCCATCGCGCCGGAAGCCCAGCGCCCAAACCCCCAGCCTCACCTTCGAGTCGCGCTTGTCCCTCATGCGCCGGCCGCCGTCTCGGCCCCCCAGAGGAAGGGGCGCGGGCCGGGCCGGGCCGGTCGCTAGGAGACGGCATTTAACAAACACAAAGCAGAGTGTGCCGTCACGAGAAGCACCGATGCCACGGAAACCGGATGCCAGCAAGAACTTCGGCGCCAAGCCCCTCGTGGAGTCACCGTACTGCTCTAAGAGCCACCTTCACAAAGGCACTATGGATTTGCGGGCTCTGCTGGCAGAGCTGCACTCCGAGAACCTTGCCAAAGATGCTGAGATCTGCAGGCTGAAGAGGATTATTAATGCCATCAGACAGCAGCTAAGTGAAACCACTAATGACCTTAGAAATCAACTAGACACATTGCATGCTGAAATGACTGAGAAAGAACTTGTCACCAGGCAACTAGCAGACAGTGTCAATCCTCAGGATTTACAGCTTGAGAGGGCTAATAGGATTTACAAGCAAAGGATCGCAAGCACAGCTGCAGGGTCCAGATAAAGTACAAGTCCCTTCTGATGACTAAACATCAATAAGGGGACTAAACACATTTACATGTCAGAGAAAAAACTGAAAACATTTTAGATAAAATGAATTCGAGGAGATTACTACAGGTCGCTAAGGACGCATGTAAAGCCACCAGAGTTGAGACTCTGTCTCCCGGGCTGGTGGAGATCAAACATCTTCTCGTTTGAGTGTCTGTTTAGGAGGCGACTACAGTTGAGCCTATCTTGGATTTTCCCTGGTGCGATGATGAGCACGATGGCCTCCATCGTACTATGTAGGAGAGTTTCTCGCGGGGGGCAACGCTTGGGTTCAGAAGGGAATGGATGAGTTGGAGAACATCAGCAAAAAGACTCTGTTCATACAAGGGCGTGTGAACACTTGAAGCCGTCTCATTTTGCTAGTGCTCTGCTTTCCTGCCCCAAGAATCTACATTCTGCCTGTACCCTTGGGATCCTGCAGACTCTTGGAAAGATGTGCCTTTGGGCTCCTGAGTCCCGGGATTGGCACCACAACCTTATCCCAGAGCACCCCATGAAGACCTATCTAGCTTAGCTCTCTACTATGGGCTTTGATTGTTTGTTTCTTTTCCACAGCTCTTTAGGGTACCATGCGAAAGGGCACCAAGGTGGTGCGTACCTGGAACACCAGAGACATGCACCAGCAAGCAAACCAAAAGTGGGTCGTGAAGAGTGCACATCATTCAACTTTACCCTCCTCCCACAACATCCATATAGTGATTTAACATTACAGAGAACTTACAATTCTCAGTACGGGGACTGGTATCCTCCTATATGATATTTTCCTTTTTGATCGATGGCTGAGACAGTCCTCAAGTGCATAGGTAAAAAGGTGGTCTGTATTTAGGAGGTGATGTTGACACTATTATGATTAGAGACACTAAATATTTATGTGACCGAGACATTTCTCCAAATATTCTCTTAAAAAAAAAAAAGTTTTGGTTCTCATCCTCAAAATCTGCTTGCCTTGTCTACTGCCTGGACTTCAAGGCGGGAAAGGGTTTCCCCTTCTTTTAAACCCGAGATTCAGAGTGGGAATACTCTACTTGAGCAACCAAAAATCACTTCTGCAACACCTGTTTGGAGGAGCTATCCCACTTTAGCTTCTAGTGGAGAGGGATTCGTTTTCCTTGAATTTCCTATGCCCCTGAATTTGCCCACAGATACAATTTGCTACTTGCCCTCTTCATCAACCACGGTGCGCTGAACTATCTTGCGCAGCAATATCTGAACATTAAACAGATCATCGTCTATATGAACAAGAAGCGTTGGCCAGATTTGTCCTCGACCGGAAACACCCAACACACTTCTCCACCCCTCGAAGAGGAATCTCTCTTAAGAAACACAAATTAAGACCTGAATTGAAAGCTAGCAACTCATTGATCTT
>VKON01000629.1:5000-13391 GCA_009741485.1 Malurus cyaneus samueli | reverse complement strand
ACCAGCCAATCTGCAGTGGTTTGGTGCACAAGTGACTCAGACCAGTGGCAAAAGAGGGTGCTGACACTGAGGGATGCCTCAGTGCAAATTTTGGAGCTAGCTGCGATTTGATATGCCTTTCAGTTGTTTACACAAGAACCACTCAATGTTGTAACTGATTCTGCATATGCTGCCAATTTTATTTTTCGTTTAGAGTTCTTCTATTTGCGACATGTTGATAATCCTCTTTTATTTGCAGAGCTAAGGATGTTGTGTATTCTGATTTCTATGTGCTGCACATTCGTTCCCATACAGGTTTGCCCGGTCCTATTGCAGAAGGCAATAATTATGCCAATATCACTGTTATGCCAGGTATCATACCAAACACCTTTGCACAGGCCAAACTATCTCATGACTTCTTTTCCCAAAATGCTCATTCTTTACATAAGCAGTTTCAGCTAACCTTTTCACAGGCTCGTGACATTTTACTATCTTGTGCCTCCTGACGTGGGGTTGCCCTTGCCCCTTTGGCAGAAGGAGTTAATCCTCGAGGCTTGACTGCCAACTCTATTTGGCAGACTGATGTCACGCATGTTTCAGAATTTGGTCATTTAAAATATGTCCACGTCTCTGTGGACACTCATTCTCGTTTCATGACAGCAACTGCCCACACTGGAGAAAAAGCTTGTGATGTCATTCAACATTGGCTCACTTGCTTTGCTACCTTAGGCCTCCCAGACACAATCAAAACAGACAATGGGCCTGCCTACACCTCTGAACCTGCCTGTCAATTTTTACAACAGTGGAAGGTTTCCCACAGTACAGGTATTCCACACTCTCCCACTGGGCAAGCTATTGTTGAACATGCCCACAGAACATTAAAAGCAATGCTTGAAAAACAAAGAAAGGGGGAGTTAGGATGCCCATATAGCAGACTAGTGAAGGCATTGTATGTTCTCAACTTTTTAAATCGAGAGGAGGCTGGCCAAGGTAGTATTCCTTCAATACAAAGGCTCATCCCGGACCTCCGATGGTAAAGGACCTGTTAACAGGGCAATGGGAAGGACCTTTGGATCTGCTAACCTAGGGTAGAGGCTACACTTGTGTCTCCACAGGTCACCAAGTGAAGTGGATCCCTGCACGATGTGTGAAACCATTTGTTGCCCCATCCCGATGGATAAAGGTGCTGTGAACATCTCAACCCATCGCAGGCGTATTGGGCAACGCACGCTGATGCCATGTGCATATTGTTCATGTCGTGGGTATGTGTTGGTGTTTGGGGTTGTTGTTGCCTTATTCAGTCATGCTACATTTGGGAAAGGTTTTATAATCTGTTCAGGTTTTTTTCTGTATGTTTAAATGGTACATGGTATGATTGTTTTGGGTATATTTTCCTTGATTAAAAAAAGAAGGGGGAGATGTGGGAAAGGAAAGCAAACCTTTCACCTGTGGCAAGGCTTGCAGTTTGGAAAAGGATTCAAGCTGCGAGTCATGTGAGCTGGGAGCAGTGTGACTGACAGGGACCTGCCTTGTGTGTCAGGTTGTGATTGGTTTCAAGAGCCCGTGGACACTGCCTGACTGAAGACAGGACTGGGGGAAAGAGCTTGTGGGTGGCAGCTACACTTGGTTCACATCCAATCCCTGTCTAGCCCACGAAAACTTGGGGGTATAAAGCAGTTTGCTTTTTCAAAAATAAAATTGATTTCTTTCTACCATCACAAGAGCTCTGTGCCCTATTTACCACTTGCTACAGTGATAGGTCACAGGTTGGACTTGATGATCTTGGAGGTATTTTCCAACCTAAATGATTCTGTGATTCTGTAAAGTAGCCACCAGCAGAGAAATGCAAAGTTTGGAAGATTCAGAACAAAGCATAAGAAAAATGAGGAAAAAATTTAGTAGGTTTTTTTAAACCTCATTTTGATTTACTGTTTTTCCTGCTTGTTTACTTGTTTCAATTTGAATGGAAAAAAGTTGCCCTAGTACTCCCCTTTTTTTTTTTATTTCTGGCTTTACCTCTACTTTGCTCTTTTTAAAATAATTAAGTCCCATACAAGGGCTTGATAAAAGATGCATAAGATGCCTGCTCTGTCTCATTTAGCTGATGAAGGTAAATTATAATCACATTACAAATGCTATTAGTCAGCCTGCTGATTCAAGCCCACAATGGGAGGATGATGGCTGTGATCTTATGCCCATCAGACAATGGTTGCATTTCCAAATAGTTTATGTAATCCATTGTTCAGGTCATCTTATACCTCCTGTTCTGGGCTTAGTATGCAGAAATATCTGAGCCTGTTCAACCTGCCAGCTATAGGGACAGTCCTCCATCTGCACAAAGTGGTGGTGGTACATGCTGTGCTCCTCAGAGGCTTCTGATCTGATTTCTCTTGAAGCCTGAAGTGACCATTTTCACCCTCCAAAGCAGCAATCTGGGCGATATCTCCCTTTATTGATGAGGATGTAACTGAAATATCCATATGGTTCAGTCCTAGCAATAGTTTCTGTGTTGGGGACTGGTGTTTTAGGTTATTCTTGTTGCACAAGACATCCCTGTCTCAAGCATTACAGTGGGGCTGAGATGACATGGTGTTTAGCTTTTGCATGGCCTGTTTTTTTGGTAGTGGAGGGACCAGAGAGGTGGCTTCTGGGAGAAGCTGCTAGAAGCTTTCACCATGTCTGGCAGAGCCAATCCCTGATAGCTGCAAAGATGGACGTGCTGCAGGCCAAGACTGGGCCAATTAGAAATGGTGGTAATGCCTCTGTGATAATACATTTAAGAATAAATCAAACAAAGATGGTTGTGCAGTTTTAATTCCAGCCACAGAAGAGCGGAGTGAAAACACATGAGACAAACAGCTCTGCAGACACCAAAGTCAATGAGGAAGGAGAAGGAGGAGGTTGCTCCAGTCCAGAGCGAGATTCCTCCTGCAGGCATGGTGAAGACATGGTAGAAGCAGGCTGTCCCTTCTTGTCAGACCCTTATGGATAGGTCCCTGGGTGCAGACATGCAGTTCCTGCAGCCCCTGGAGGAGCCCCATGCTGAAGCAGGTGGATGCCTAGAAGAGGCTGTGACCCTGTGGGAGACCCATGGAGAAAGGGGGCCTGCTCCCAAGCTGGAGCAGCCTGTCCTCCCCATGGAAGAGTGACCCACATTGCAGCAGGGTGGGGAGGACTGTTGCTTGTAGGATGGACTCATGTTGCAGTAGTTTGCAGAGCTGTTTCTTGTCAGATGGACTCACTTTGGAGAAGTTTGCAGACAACCATCTCCCATGGGAGGGACCCCACAGTGGAGCAGGGGAATGACTCCTGTCCCTGAGCATTGGGAGAAAGCTATGGTTGCTTGAAACTAACATAACCCCATTCCCGTATACTTCGTGCAACTGGGTGAATAGAGCTGGGAAAGAGGAGGGGTAGGGGAAGAGTTTTTTAAATGGTCTTATTTACTTTATCTTCTCTGCTCTGTGGGATATGGGAGAATATAGGCCAAATACTGAAGGAATTTTCTGAACCAATAGCTTTTAACTTTCCACCTGAAAAAATTCAGAACCCAGCTGAGGTGGGAAAATCTGAAAAGAAGAAAGCTGCAATGGAACTGTAAGGAAGAAGAAGCTCATTGCAATATGCTGGCCCCTGGCTAATGTTTATCGCACACTGCTCAGTGCAGTAGGGTAGGAGACAGAGCCAGAGAGGCCAGAGGACAAGTCAGCAGACACCCCAGTCACTAAGGCTGCAGCTAAACCAGACAACGAGCCTAAGCCAGTAGCAGCTGCCCCTGTCCAGAACAGTTATAACACAATTATCACCAATTTCATTCGCCCCGTGGTATGATGATGGGAAGCCAACTAACCTCACACCAGTCATGGGGAATCTAAATCCAGAATTTTATTGTTTAGTTTGACTCCAGAATACATTCTTGTGCCAAGCATGATTACATTAAATGATTCATGTCCTAATGGAATCTTGATATTGGGCTTAGCCGTGGTCGGATCTGGGACCCGCAGGTGATAATATAACTGCTATGGATGTGTGCTGAAAGGGAAGACTTGGACCACTCAGTATGAGTTATAAGCGAGCTTTGATTTATTGCCAACAAAGTGTAAGTTTTATAGCACACATAATTAGCTCTTACATATTCTGTAATACATATTTTTATAGGTCCATGTCCTAAACGTCAACTCCACTTTTAATGATTCCTTTGCCAAATTTTCCCTTATCTACTTCTGCTTTTTCACAAGGCTAACTTACACAAATACCTCGTAGGGAGTTTCCAGTGCTTAAAAACGTGATGTCCTTGCATTGCCTTCCCACCGCCTCAGAAGGATGGTTCACAAAATTTCAGCAATTATTCTATCTGAGAATGACACCTGCATTCCTTCATCTCACAAAGACTGAAATGTCTACGTGCCTCTCAATTAGCCTGCTCCACAGATGGTGGTGAAGCGATACATTTGGGATCCCTGTCAGGTGATACGGGTATTGACCAAGGGATGGCAAGGGGGCCTGAAGCTCTCAGTCTCTGGGCCCGGCTCCTAAAAGTGTGAGGGAAAGATACGTGTGCCCAGAAGATCTCCAGATACGGCAAACCTTGTGAAATACCATAGAACAAGGGATTAATTGCTTGAGAGAACTGGCAGTGTTGGAGATCCTTTTCTCAAATGACCAAACAATCAGGAGCCCAGACATGGTAAAATGTACACCACTGATGTGGCTAAAACTCGTATGACTTGGGCCACAAGAATATGCCTCTGCTTTTGCAATGATGAAGTGCAATGAGGGGGATGAGACTGTGCTTGCTGTGGTGAAGAAGCTCCATGAATATGCAGATACTGTGCATGGCCCAACACATGCAAGAATCTCAGCTGTGGAAACAAGCCTGTTGGAGCATATACAGAAAGTGGAGAACAAGATTGAGGAGAATCATCAGCAGCTAAGGAAAGAGATTAACGAAGGCCTTCTCCAAATCGCATCCATTCAGAACAGAGGGCCTGTCACCAGGAGCAGACATCCCCCAGCCAGGGAAAGAGGGTACACTCCACAAGCAAACCGCTGGTACTTTCTGCGTGAGCATGGGGAAAAACATGAGAAGGTGGGATGGAAAACCCACCTCTGCCCTGGCATCACGGGTGCGTGAATTGAAGGAGGGCAACACTCAGAGAGAAAGCTCCACCAGAAGAGAAGCAGCTCCGGTTTCCCATAACCAAGCTTCCCAGCAGAATGGAAGGCAGAATGACATGTCCAATCCCCTGGAAGGAACCTCTGCAATGTATACCCAGGGAAGGAATGGCAGCCAGTGCTAGACGGGCCCTGCCTCTAGCCAGGTAGAGGCCAGGGAAAACCGTGCCTTTTGGACTGTGTGGATTCATTGGCCTGGCATGGCAGAACCACAGGAATACGAGGCCTTGGTCAACACTGGTGCGCAGTGCACACTAATTCCATTGCGAGATGTTGGGACAGAATCTGTTTCTATTGCTGGTGTGACAGGAGGATCACAAGACCTGACTCTAGTGGAAGCTGAGGTGAGCCTGACTGGAAAGGAGTGGAGGAAACATCCCATTGTGACCGATCCAGAGGCCCCATGCATCCTGGGAATAGTCTTTCTCCGAAGTGGGTATTTCAAAGACCCAAAGGTATTCAAGGGGGCCTTTGGAATAGCTGCTGTAGAGACATTTGTGTCACACATACATTGGTCAGTGAGGCTGTCACTTTCTACTCAACAGCATAGGATTGGTAGGTTTGCAAAAACCTCAATTTGCACATCCCAATAAAGCTGATGCAATGTATCTGTATAAAACTGAACAGAGCAAAAATTACTCGTTCAAGGTAAACACTGCATGTGCATCTATTGAACTTGCCAATCAAAGGACTAACTTTTCAACACAACAGCAGCTCCTCAGTGGCAAATGTACATGCCAGTAGCATAAAGACAGAGAGGAAGCCTTTAAACCTGGGATAACCCCAGAGAGAAGGAGAGCTGAGGTCTATCCACAGCAAAAGTTTCAAATAAGGTAAACTCTTGTCATTTATATACCAGTTCTGTTTGTTGGATCTAAGGACCACGGGATCCTCAGCTTGGAGGAGGCTTTTGACAAAGCTCAGATATCTTTTCCTGGAACTCTGGAAACACTGAAAAACCACAAAGCTGGTCAAGTCATAGCAAACCTGCTTAAGCTTGAGGGCCTGTTCAGAAAGATGCACCTGCAGCTAGAGAACAAAAAAATTCCTGAAAGTTCTCAGTAACCACAAGGAGCAACTTTCTTGGATTCAGCTACAGATAAAGGATCACAAAAGGGAGAAGGATTCAGTCAGCCATAAAGCTCAAGAGCTGGAGGCTCCGAGCAATTAGAAGGACACACGTCTTTTCGCCAAGGATTTTACAGCAATTAAAACCAGGCCACACAAGCCACTTTCTAGAATAGATGGTGTGACGGTACCAAAGCCATCCATTACTTTGGATAAATCAACAACAGTGCATATTCTGTGGCATTTCAGTGATTTCCTACTAAGGAATGCACCCAAGGGAAAGGTAACTGCTCTTTAAGGAGACTGGCATTTTCGTTCGGTCCTCTGCTCAACTCTCTATCACACAAGTAATTATACTCCTTTCTCCTTTTGGAAAGGCTTTTCTATGGGAAAATTAGAGACAAATTTAAAATACAACTCAGTCACTGTAATTAGCAAAGTACGGTTCGGCTGTGTAACACTGGAGGGGCCCTCTGGGCCCTCCAAGCTCCCCCTGTGAAGCTCAGGTGTCTCAAGGCCACTGCTGGAGCCCGTCTGCCTCCCCTGTCACCCTCTGCAGCCCACAGATACACAGTGAGAATGGAGCAGCGGGTGGGGGGGAGTGCATTGGTAAAGGGAGGGGGTGAGAAACGGCGGGGGGGGGAAACACCAAAGCAGCCGCTTCTTCACCAGGGTGGCTTCTGTTCTCGGTGCCGCTTCTTCAGGGAACTTCTCTCTCCCTGGGCAGGCCGCCCTCCAGTGCTGGAGGATTGCTCACCTCGAGGGAGTACAAACTTCAGCAGTCCAGGGGAAAACGGGGGGTTCCACCATCACCCAAAGCTTCTGGCCGACTCACAAACCAGCCTCTGAAACGAGGCAGCTACAGGCTCCTTTAGCCAATAATAAAGGTCTCTCCAGTGTGGAGAATACTGCGGCTTATCTCATAGCTTGTGCTATCAATTTGCTCTCGGCCAGATTGTAGTTAGCCAAGGAAGTCCCCTGCTGTCGTTGGAGTCTGAGTTAGAATCTGTAGGGAGTTTGCAGACAGTATCCGGGGGGGTTCTCGAGACCCATCTTGTTTCCTCATAGCTTTTAGGATCATTCTTCATGAAGGGAGCAGTTTGACCTGATCTCCCCCCGTAGCCCAATCCCATAGCTGGACCCCAGTACTGTCCCACAGATCAGCAGGAGAAATGCTCACAGTTGCCATTGGCTGCAGTCCATCTCAAAAGCCGCTTAAGTGAATGAGAGGACAGAGTCTCATGTTTTTCTAGCAGCTCTTTCGTAAGTTCGAAAACTGAGTGCTCTTCTTTGGAAAATGTGTGCCCTATTATCCCACAGCTCACCTATGCTCCCGAGTTGATTGATTGCCGGCAGCTGCTTTCTTTCTACATAGATAACACAGTCTTTTCCGATGTGCTTAGATTCTTTCCCATAACAGGATGATTTCCCAGTGGCTCACCTTAACTTCAGGAGTCGGGTTTCAATTTTCTTACTTCTGGTCCGGACCTTCTCTACCCCCGGGTTTTTCGCTCTCGGCGAAAATGAGCAGCTCCCAGCCGCTCGCTCTGTCGTAGACAAGCTTTTCCTGCTCACTTGGCAGGCAAATCCACGGCTCCCACTCGCCGCTTCCCCAGCCTCGAAGGCTAAGCCTCGGTCTCAGGCGAGATCGGCGTCACCCTGCCTCGAAGGCTGGGACCCCGGAAAATATCTGGGCCAGGTAGCTGCTCAGCATTCGTAGCAGGCAGCTTCAACCTGTTGGGCGCCATATGTCGCTGTTGGCCAGAAAGTGACATGAAATAACAGACACAAAGACACACATATCCACACACAAAAAGTAAGCCCTTTATTCTGGGACAGGCCCCTTTTATCCACTTTAGCAAACAGAGTATACATTTGTGTCAAACACACATTAGTCAGTGAGACTGTCACTTTCTACTCAACAACATAAAATTAATAAGTTTACAAAAACTACAATATAGCAATATTTATAATTATAAGCCACCTACATTATCAATTCTACATCCCAATCTCTTTTCTCAAGACAGCAAGGAGGTGATTTCTCCCATGCAAGCTGTTCACTCCTAACAACTGTGGACTATCGTTCTTTGAATGAGGTGACTCCACTGCTGAGCACTTCTGTGCCGGACATGCTGGAGCTCTATTACGAGCTGGAGTCCAAAGCTACGA
>VKON01000625.1:119162-147075 GCA_009741485.1 Malurus cyaneus samueli | reverse complement strand
TTCCATGGGGAGCACATGGATGAGGAGCAGAGCTGATTGGAATCTTTCCAAACAGGGATGAAACATTCCTCTTTTGAAAGATGCTGGAATATTTTGAGTTGTCGCTCAGACCCTCTTGTTGTCCCCCATCCCAATCTCTTTTTGCTCTGCTTTTTCCTGATTTTTTTTTTTTTGGTTTCCAGCTGCGCTGATGAGATTTCACTTGTGAAGTTTTTGGGTGGGAGCAAAAGACAACTTTGATCGAAATAGAGACATTCCATGGGGTTTTTTTTATTCCATGGATTTTTATTCCATGGTTGTTTTATTCCGTGGATTTTTTATTCCATGGATATTTTATTCCATGGATTTTTTATTCCATGGGTATTTTATTCCATGGGTGTTTTATTCTGTGGATGTTTTATTCCTGCATCAAGCCAGAGACCAGCACTCTCATGCAGGAAAGCTTACCTGATTTTTGTGCAATCAAAGGAATTGTCTCCCTGATTAAAGCTTGCCTCGGGCTGTATTTCTGGATCATGGAATGTATTTCTGGATCATCATGGAATGACACAACCAATAAAAAATCAGCAGAAATCGGTGCCTGTTTTGAATTAAAAAGGTTTTTTTTTTAAAGCAATCACCGCTGGTTGAATTCTTCTTCAGCAGAGTTGACTCCTTCCCACGCCGTGCCTCAGCTGAGGGGGCTCTCCCGTGCTCCATGTCTTCCTCTGGGCCACTCCATGGATGCAACAAAACTTGGAATTCCTGGCAATTCTGGATTGGTGCTGGTCAATGTGACAACCACTCATCCTAAAATAAATGTTGAACCCAAAAATATTTTCACTCACCGCTTCCCTGAGTCACCCAGGGTCGGGGTGCTGATCCTGTTTGTCACCGGCTTCATCTTGGCCATGAACTGGGTTTGCAAACCAAGGATCAGCTGGGAGGAATTCGGGGGATGTGACGTCGTTGCTCCGCTTTCCTGCAGGACTGGAGCCTCTTGTGAGTTGGGATAACAGGAATCCTTCTCCTTCTTCATCTGGATCCTCCTGGTGCTGCTTTGGAGTTTGCTATGCGGGGCTGGAGCGTGTCCAGAGAAGGGAACGGAGCTGGGAAGGGGCTGGAGAATTCCTGAGGGAGTTGGGAAATGGGCTCAGCCTGGAGAAAAGGGGGATTGGGGGCAAATTCCCAATCTCCACGAGTCCCTGGGGACAGGAGGGGTCAGTCTCTGCTCCCAGGGAACAGCGGGACAAGAGGGAACAGCCCCAAGCTGTGCCAGGCGGGAGATCGGGAGGAATTTCCTCATGGACAGAGTGCTCAGGGGCTGGAGCTGCCCAGGGAGGTTTGGAATCCCCATCCCTGGAGGTGTCCAAGGAAGGCCAGGACGTGGCGTGGGTGACAAGGTGGGGATTGGGCACATCTTGGACTCCATGATCCTGGAGGGCTTTCCTCACCTGTGATTCCATAAAAATCCTCCAGGAAACCCCAAATCCCACCCAGTGCCGGGTCCTGAACCCATTTCCCTCTTCCCAGAATATTTTGAGGGATGCCTGAGTGGCACCAAGGTGGGGATTGAGGACAGCTCAGATTCTATGACCTTGGAGCTTCTCCAGCCCCAGCCATTCCATGATTTCCCCCTTCAGGACACGTTCCAGGACTACCAGGAGATGTTCATCCAGTTTGGCTACGTGGTGCTCTTCTCCTCAGCCTTCCCCCTGGCCGCCATGTGCGCTCTGGTCAACAACATCATCGAGATCCGCAGCGATGCCTTCAAGCTCTGCACGGGGCTGCAGCGACCCTTCGGCCAGCGTGTCGAGAGCATCGGCCAGTGGCAGGTGGGGACATCGGGAACACCAAGGGGACACCGGAGGGGGGTTTGGATTTGGGGCTCAGCCCCATCCCCACTGCTCTTGCAGAAGGTGATGGAGGCCATGGGCGTCCTGGCCATCGTGGTCAACTGCTACCTGATCGCCCAGTGCGGGCAGCTCCAGAGGCTCTTTCCGTGGCTCAGTCCTGAGGGAGCCATTGTCTCCGTGGTGGTGCTGGAGGTACAGGATCCATGTCCAGAGGGTCACCCCTGGTCTGGTTTTGGGCAGAGATCCTAAAAATCTTCCTGATCCTTCGCCTCCGTGGGCATCCCACTCGTGGCACACAACTGACCGGGCACTGATGGCTTTGGATGGGAATATCCCTGGACTTGAACTCCCCCTGGACAATCCCATCCCTGGACACTCACATCCCTGGACACTCACATCCCTGGACAACGACATTCCACAGGCGCATTCCTGTCACTGAGCTATAGGATGGGGTCTGGAATTCCCCAGCTGTCACTGAGGGTCTTCCCATTCCCCATTCCCTGTGGGGTGGATTCTGGGATGGGATGGAAGTGCCGGGAATGCTCAGTCAGGTCCTTGTGTCCCCCCAGCACTTTGCCCTGTTCCTGAAATACATCATCCAGGTGGCCATTCCTGACATTCCTGCCTGGGTGGCTGAGGAGATGGCCAAGCTGGAATATCAGCGCCGTGAGGCCTTCAAGGTGGGTCCTGCTCAGGGCTGGGGTCCCCAAGGGCTAGTGGGGTCCCCAAGGTGTCCCCAGGATCAGTAGTTTTCCCAAGGCAACCCCAAAGAGCCACTGGGCTCCTCACACCATCCCCAGAATTGATGGTCCCCTGAGGTGTCACCAGGGCCTGTGGGGTCCCCCAGGGTTCCTTGGACCTGGTTGGCTTCCTACAGTGTCCCCGGGGTGGGTGTGGCTTCCAGAAGTTTCCCTGGACCTGGTGGCCTCCCCAAGGTGTCCCCGTGGTCATCGGGACCCCCCGAGGTGTCCCTGAGCTTCCCATGATGTTCCCATGGCCATCAGGATCCCTGCGGTGTTCCTGGGGCTGGTGGCCACCCCGAGGTGTCCCCGTGCCCGGCGGCCCCCCGATGTCCCCTGTCCCGTCCCCAGAAGCACGAGCGGCAGGCGCAGCACCACTTCCAGCAGCAGCAGCGGCGCAAGCGGGAGGAGGAGGAGCGGCAGCGTCACGCTGAATTCCAGGCGCGCAAGGAACGCGAATCCAGCCGGGACGAGGCCAAGCCCGAAGCCACCGGGCAGGACCCGGCTCACGACAAGAGCCAGGGAAAAGGGAAAAGCTCCGGGAGCTCCTCTGGGCACGGATCCGACAAACCCAAGCGCCCCAGTTCGCTGCTGGCCACCAACAACGTGATGAAGCTAAAACAGATCATCCCCCTCCAGGGCAAATTCCTCTCCGGGGGGACGGGGACGTGTGGCACCGCCACCGCCCGGTCCCCGCAGTCCCCGACGGGCAGCGACAACAAACTTCCGGGATTCTTGAGCTTCAAATTCCTCAAATCCCCCGAGACTAAGCGGGACGCGAGCACCGAGAAGGTGCAGTCGCCCACCAAGCCCTTCAACCCCGGCAAGCTCTTTAATTTCGGCAAGTCCGAAGGGCCCGGTGGCAACGGCGGCGCGGCCACCGCGTCCCCGCAGTCCCGAGCCGGTTCCTCGGCGGACGCGGGCGAGCGGGCGGCGCCCGGAGAAGTCGCATCTGAACGAGGACGGGCGACGGGAGAGGCGGGGGAGAGCGCGCGAGGAGGAGGGCGGCGGGGCCCGGCTCTAACCGGGGTTCCGGGGGGCCCGGGGACGCGGGGCACCCGCCTCCCTCTCTGCCGCGGCCGGCGTGCCACATGGGAAGACCTTCACCGCCGCTCGCCCCGGCGGGCGGGAGCGGGCCGCGAAGCTCGGGTCTGGGACGGCGCTGCTAGCGCCCGCCGTCCCCGGTGGCCCCTGTGCCGCCCCCGGTGGCCCCCTGTGCACGCCCCGGTGCCCTCTGTGCTGCCCCCGCGTGTCCCCCCGTGCTGTGTCCCCGCCGCGCGGAGCCGCCCCCCGCGCGGGCCCGCGCCGGAGCTGAGGGGGAAACTGAGAGCGGGGCGGCTGGAAAATCCTGGAAAATCCCCGGTGCCATGGGTATGGAGGGAGGTGTCCCCGTGCGGCTGGAAAATCCCGGGCGCCGGCGATATGGAGGGAGTTGTCCCGGTTCGCTGGAGCATCGCGGTTTGGCTGGAACATCCCGAAGCTTTCAGGCTCACCGGGGCAGTTATCCCGGTTTCCATGGGCAGGTGGGAGATATCCTGGTGTGGCTGGAAAATCCCGAACCTTTCCATGCTCCCGGGTGGGAGTTATCCCGAAGCTTTCCGTGCTCCTGGGTTGGCTGGAGCATCCCGTTGGGGTTGGAGGATCTCGAAGCTTCCAGGCTCATTGGTGGGAGTTATCCCGCTTTCAGTGGGCACAGATGAGTGTTATCCCAGTTAGTCGGAGCATCCCGGCGTGGCTGGAGCATCCCGAAGTTTTCCAGGCTCACCGGGAGTAGTTATCCCAGTCTGGCTCGAGCATCCCGAAGTTTTTCAGGCTCCCGGTTTGTCCCACAGATGCCAGAGTTCAGCCTTTGGAGACTCCGGAGCTGGCCGGGTGATCCTCCTGGGATTCACCTCCGTCGCCATGGCAGCATGCCGCCTCTCGCACCGGTTCGCCCACACCTTGTAATACCTGCCAGAAACCTGTAACCAAAAATGAGAAGTATTTCCCTTGGGGGATTATCTCATTCTTGTTGGTTCTAATGAGCGGCATGGAGACAGAGCCGATTACGATGCTCGGCTGCTTCAGCCCTCCGAGCCCCGCTCCGCCCCGCTCCCTCCGCCTAGGTTATTCCTCTCGCTCCCAGATCATGCAACTTCCTTGCGAGGAACAGCTTTTCCAGCTGGGAATTTGAAGGCGGGAACCCAGCTATCCACACGGGAATCGTGCTGCACGTCTTGCACAAATGTCGCCAATGCTCTGTCATATTCCCCACGGCGACGCTTATCTCCTTCATCCCGGATCCCAGCTTGGGGGCGTTGGGCGGGCCTCTTCTACTCGCTCTGTTTTTGTTAGTGTCCGGAATTTCCCTGGAATTCTTTTCACGCATATAGAAGGTTTTCGGACATGGACTGTGAATGGAGGTGGAGGGGAGACGGACGTAGCGTGGGGTGTCAGTGTGGGGGGTTGGGATGGCGGCCGGCTTCGGCTTGCTTGCCGCGGGTAAGTGGTTGAATTCGCTGACATCGGCGGTCACCAGCTCTGGAGCTTTTCAGCCGATCGCATTTGCTGGAATGGCTCCAGGATCCTTCCCCTGCTTTGCCTGGGCTTCGTGCTTCGCTTGGCGGGACACTGGGTGCGTGTGGGTGCTGCACTTGGGGACACCCGGCGCATGCCACCTGCCCGCAGCTCAGCGCCAGTCCCCTAAGGAAAAACTCGGTGCGGAAGCAGGAGTAGGAGAAGGGGAGAGGAGGGGGGGAGGTCCCTGTTTCCTGTGCTGGCCAGGCTTTGTACGCTCCTAGAGTCCCCTCCCCCAGATCTGGGCTGTGGAAAAAGTCAGGTCGGAATTTTGTGACACCCCCCCCCATTCCCAAAGAGGATCCTCATGGAATTATGTGTGTGGTGTTTTTTTTTGCGGAAAGGGAGATCCTAATATTACAAAGAGATCTTTACTACAGTCCCAATAAGGCAGGGTAGGGCTGAGATTCCCAAAGGAAGGACACCGTGTTCCACTCTTCTTCAGTGGTGGAGATAACAAGCCTCATGGAATTGGGGACAGAGCTTGGAATGTGGGACAGAGTTTGGGAATTGGGAATGCAGGTTTGGGATTAGCGACAGATCTTTGGAATGTGAGGATGGAGCTTTGGGAATCGGGGATGGAGATTTGGGAATGTGGGGCCAGGAGGTTCCCAATCCGTCCCCACCTGTCCTAGCCTAATTTGGAATATCCTGGAGAAAAATCTTGGTTGCAAATCGCTACAGGAAAAAGGGAGCCTTGGGAAAGTTAGTGTAACTCGTTGGAAACTGAGGACCAGACAGCCCCCAAAGCTCGGGGGGGGCTCCTCTTCCCTTCTTCCCCTGCTCTGCTCATCCCAAAAAAACCCACTGGGCTTCCTGGGAATGGCTTTGATCCCAATTCTCTCCAGGGAGAAAAGATCCTGGGTCCATCCATTCATCCCAGAGGGAAGGGCCCCAACCAGGACCCCACCCCAAATCCGGGGCATTTTTATCCCTTTCCCAAAAAAACACCCTCTGGAATTTCTCCAGGTGTGGAGGAGGGAAAAATTTGGGTATGTTTTTTCCTTTGCTTTTTTCCTTTTCTCCTTGGAGCGGGAATTCCATGGGAATTCCAGGAAAGGAAGGGGGGGTGGTTTAATTTATTTCTTTTTAATTTATTTTTTGTCATATTTTTGTAAAACCTGCAATAAAAAAAAAAAAAAACAAAAAAAAAAACTCTATTTCAACAAATCATTTGAATCTTTTGATATTTTAATCAACTGAGCTCAGGGATATGGAGATAGCATTTCCCAACCTCTGGAAAACTGGATCCAATCCATCATCTCAAGGAGAAAGCATAGAAGGATGAAAAAATATTTTAATCCTTGAATCCATAAAAAAAAATCTCTTCCCCCACCACCCCCCCCCCCCCCCCCAATTCCAACTGATATCCGGGATACTTACAGTATTTGGATCCTAAAATATATAAAGATTGGGATAAAAGTGGTGCCAGGGCTGGAAAAAAATCCCAGATTCCTCAGGCTTCGCTTGAAGGCCTGAAGTCCAAAAAAACTAAAGCTTGGAAGTCAAACTTGTTCTGATTATTTGGGAAAATTTAGGATGAGTATTCCAGAATCTGCCATAGGGGGAATATTCTGATTTGGGAGTGAATCATTGGAATCATCCAGAGCAATTCCTAGGGATGATGGAATTCCAGGATAAGGCACAACTCGAGAGGGTTGGGGTCCTGTTTTCCAGGGAATTTTGCTCCCACAGAGCTGGGGATGATCCGAGATAATCCAAATGGAGCTCCTGGATATCCTTTGGATTCATCCCCCAAATCCCTGGGAAGCAAATTGCACATTCCCAAGGCTAAAAAATCCCAGATTTTGATGGAAAATGGGGATTAAAATGATCTCCAAATTTTGCGGGTTGCTCCTGGACTCATCCTCCTGGGAAAATCCTTCTTCCCACCTCAAACATTCCCAGGGGAAACAGTTGGGATCTCAAATCCAGGCCCAAGTATATTTTCCCCAAATAATTCCAGCCCTTTTTCCTGGACAAATCTGACCCTTCTGGCTCTGGGATTTGAGGAAAGACGCAGAGCTCCCACTGAAATAACCCAGAATTCCAATCTGGGAAAAAGGAGTTTTCCTTTAAAAAGTTGAATTTTGTAAACACTAGAAAATGGGAATGAGGAAATTCCCACTCTGCGGACAGGGAAAATCCCTGGAAGGGCCCCAGATCCTGGGAATGGGAGGAGGAAATCCCGGGAAAAGGAGGAGGAGCTGAGAAATGCACAAAGAAAGGGGTTTGTTGGATTTAGGGAATTTTGTGTTGTTCCAATGCTGGAAAGCACCATGAAGGCCCAATTAGGAAAGGATTTTCCAGAGAATATTCCAAAGTATTTTCCATGTGGATACAGGATCAAAGGGGGTGGGGGGCAGGGAATGAAAGAGCTAAAATTCCAGGAGAAGTCCAGAATGAGCTGGAGGAGGAGGAGGAGGAGGAGGGTTGGGATGAGGGGGAATGAGGGAATAGAGGGATCCCAAATCTAGGGATGGAATCAGGACTCACTGCAGGGATCCCAAATCCCTGGAATGGAACAGAAGCACAAATCCAGGGATAAGATTGGGACATAGTCATTGCAAGGATCCCAAATCCATGGATGGGATGAGAATCACAAATTGCTGGATGGGATCAGGACAAACTCCACATTCCAAACCCAGGGATGGGATCAGGACAATTCCAGGGATCCCAAACCCCTCCCAGCTCTCGCTAATCCCAACCTTAGCCCTTGGAATTTCTCATCCCTGACTTCTCCAGTAAACTTCCAGCTCCTGCCCCATTCCCAAGGCTCCCAGCTCCCTTTTCCAAGGGCATAAAGGAAGGAATAAAACCGGGATTTACAACAGGAAGTGCCAACTCTTTAATGGAACAACATTCCCGAGCCTCCGGAAATCCAGGATATGACCTCCGACCACCCTCCTCTCTCCTGGGATCTTGGAATTCCTTCCAAGGATTCCTCAAATCCGGCTCATCCTGGAGCCTTCGGGGTTTTCCAGCTGGAATCCTGATCCCAACAGTGCCGAATCCGCCAAAAATCCCACCAAAAATATCCCCGGAATTTCACTTTTCCTCTCCCACCACGCGCTCGACATTCCGGGAATTTGGAAGTTGCTTCCATAGAAAAAAAAAAAAAAAGGGAAAGGTTTTGGAGGCAGAGCCAAAGTTCTGGATTTAAATCCAGCCCCAAACTCTGGGAATTCCAACAGGAGCCGTGTCCTGCTCTTCCCAAGGTTCCTCTTCCAACGCCATTGGAATTTGTTCCCAGCCCAAAATTCCAAGGATGGATTGGGATTTTCTGGGAAAAGGAGTAGCAGGAACCCTCCAAGCTCGCGGCCTCCATCGGAGCGAGGATGTTTTGGAATCTCCTGGAACAATCCCTGTGGATTTCTCAGCAGTTGGGATTCACTGAGAGAAAACAGCTCCGAATTCCACAATTTCCATAGGAATCGGCTCCTCATGGAAAAGCAGATGGAATTTCAGGGTTAAGCTGCTCCTTTCTTAGCTTCTCCTGGGGTTATCCATGAATCCTGAGCCTCTGGATCGTCCTGGAAGGGTGGCAGGGAGCAGGCACAGAATCGTCCCAATCCCAAGGGTTTTGGCCATCCCAGACCTTTGGATCGGCTCCACATTCCTGGATTCCATCCTGAATTCCATCTCGGGTTCGATCCCGAATTCCATCTGGGATTCTCCCAATCCAAGGCATTGAGGTGCTGAGCTGATCCCAGTCTGATCCTGGCTCCGTCCCTTTGGAATGCTGAGCGAACCCTCGGGAGAGGATCCATGTATTCCCATGGATCGGGCCAGGAAAAAGCCCCCAGGAAAAGGTTGGGATTTAAGGATTAAAGAGCAACAAAAGCAACAATTACATCCTTTCCCAGGATGGGAGAAAATCCATGGATTAAGCCCAAAAAAATCCTGGGACTGAAGTGCCCGGAAATCGGCTCCATCCATGATCGGAGATCGGTGCCAGGTTGGGAATTTTATGGAAAAACGGGGAGGCCCCACCCTTGTGGCTGGATTGGGAACATCCCAAGAATTCCTTGGAATATTTCAAAGGGGAAGTGAAGGAAAAAAATCCTGGGACTTTCATAAGGAGCAGATCCAAGGAATCCCAGGAAAAGGGGATTCTTGGGAATAGGGAGTTCTCCTGGGCGATCACAAGAGCAGATCCCTAAAATCCCAGGAAAAATGGAATTTTGGGAAAAAAGGGCCTAAGGATCAACAATTTTCCCGCCTGTTCCATAAAAAAAATTTATGGCATAAATTAAAAAAAAAAACCAAGAAAACAGGAGAGAGGCAAATCCCAAAATAAATAGGGCGAATCCCGGGAAATCTGAGTGGTTTGGGCCTTGTGGGGATAAAAGGGGGTGGGAAGTGGGAATCTGGGAGACACCTGGAGGCAAAGAAAATGGGAAGGAGCCGAGGGAAATTCCCAGAGTTTTAAGTGTCCTCGGTCATGTCCTGGCTCCCCGTCCGGGCGATTTTCCGGGGGGGGGCGGAATTCTCCCCTTCCAGCTCCACCTGCTCCTGATCCCGCTTTTTGGCCGCATTCTGTGGGATGAGATCGGTGCTGAGGCATTCCCGAGGTTTGGAGCTACCCAGGGACTCTTCCTCTGAAGGCCTTGATCCCAACACTCCATATTGATGGAGCTCCAAAACCCCAGGAATAGCAGGAAAGTTTGGATATTAAATTGGAATAATCCTGGATAAGATAATTTTCCTGCTATTCCAAGCAATCAGTTAATTTCCCAAAGCCTCCAGTTCCACAAAATTCCCCCTCTTTCACTGTTGCCCTCACCCTGAGGATTCCAGGATGGAATTCCCAAATTCCCAGCTATACCTCGCCTTAATCCCATTTCCCTTAAATCCCCAAAAGTCCCATTTTTCCCTCCTTTCCAGAGGCAGAACCATCCCAGGATTTCCATGCTGGACTTCCCACATTAATAATAAAAAATTATTATTTGAATTAACAAATCCCAAATTCAACAAAAATCCCATTTTTCGTCCCAAATTCTACCTTTTTGTCCCACTGCTGGTGGAGGTAGCGCAGGAGGATGTTTGTCTTCTCTGTCACAATGACTGGAAAAAATTCCAGGAGAAAGCAAGGAAAAAAATCCAGTTTTAAGCTCATTTTAATGAATAAGGGGGAAAATATAGAATAAATAAAAGGGAAATTTGGAATTTAGAAAGGGAAAAATGGGAATAAAAAGGGGGAAATGTGGAATAAAAGCAGGGGAAATTGGGAATAAATAAAGGGAACATTTGAAAAAATTAGGGAGAGTATTGGGAATAAAGAAGGAGGAAATTGGGAATAAATAAGAGGAATATTGGGAATAAAGAAGTGGGAATACCTGGAATAAAGAAGGGGGGGAATACTGGGAATAAGGAAGAGGGGAATTCTGGAAATAAAGAAATGGGAATACTGGGAATAAATAAAGGGGGAAACTTGGGTTAAAAGAGAAAAAATCAAATAAAGAAAGAAAAGGGTAGAAATAAAGAAAGAAAAGAAGCTGGAAATAAAGGAGCAAAATACCAAATAAAAAGGGGAAAGCTTCAAAATCTAACCAACTGAAAGGAATTTTTGACTTTCCCACTGAACCCGGGCTAAAACAATGGAAAACTGGGATTTTCCCAGGTAAACTCACTCTGTTCCGAGGGGAATTCTCTGGTGGGCAAATACACCGACGGGCGGCGGTTCTGGAACAAATTCCAACAAAATCCATCAGGAATGGGATTTCTTAACCCACACTAGGATTGGGAATGCTGGGATTGGGAATGCTGGGATTGGGGAACGCTGGGATTTGGGAATTCCAGGAGCACTCACAGAAGCCTTGCAGACGGAATCCGCATGGAATCTGCTGAAGTTGCTCTTGTTGTAGACCGGGAGCCCCTTCAGGAAATCTGCCTGGAGAGCCAGAATTCCCAAAATACAGTCAGAAAAGGAGCCGCGAGACACCAGGGAATTTGTATCCATCCAACCAACCCGACTTTCAGCCCCAAAATCTGGGGATTGAGCAGAAAATTGCTGGGATTTGGGCACCACAAAGTTTCCCTTTCCTGGTTAAAATTCCAGTGTTGATCCCAAGGCTCCAATTCCCAATCCCTGGGACACCTGGGCATGGTGTCACTAGCCCAACCACGAGTCCCCAGTGCCTGTCCCTGCCAGGAAACACGGAAAAATTCCCATTCCAAAATTCCCAAGGGATCATGCCAGGGCTGGGGGGGGCTCCAACCCCTCTCTTCCCAAAAAACTTGGAGATTGAGGAACTGCCCAAAACTGAGGGTGGGAAAGCCCCCAAAGCCCAGGGGGACCCCAGAATATCCCAATGCCCCCAAATATTCCAAAGGGGGAACACCCAGCCCCCTCAACCACTCCCCCACAAAACAAATGGTCCAGCCCCACCTTAGGGTGCCCCCTTCAACCAGCCTCATAAGATAAGTGGTTCAGTCCAAACTGAGGGTGCCCCACACCCATATGGGGCCACCCTGGGGTGCCACAGCCCCACCCCGGGGCGGCGGGAACCCCCGAACCCCCAAATTCTCACGAACACGCAACATCCCCCCCCGGGGTTCCCCGCACCCCCAAATCGTCCAGACCACCCCAGTCCCGCCCTGAGGTTCCCCCTCACCGCCATTCCTGAGGGCGGGACCTCTCACCCCCCTCACCCCTTGCGCCCCACCACCCCCCCAGGCCGGAACGGGCGCGGGCCCTGCAGCCGGAGGCGGCCGCGGTTCCCCCACCGCAGTGCCGGGCAGTCCGGCTGCTGCGGCGGGCCCGAAGGCCGTGGCCGGGGGCGCTGAAGGCCGTGCCGGCGGCGCATGGGCGGGGGTCTCACGCACCATCTTGGCCGCCGCCAGCCGGGAGGAGCCGCCCCGGCCCGCCCACTGCCATAGCCACACGCCCCGCGCGCTCCTATTGGTTCGCGCACCGAAACTCTCGCTTCCTGTTGGGCGCCGCTGCTGTCAATCATCAACAATAAGGTTGCGTTAGGCAGGAAGTGCCCGCGCGGAAGGGTGGGGTGAGTCGGCGCGGGAGTACCCGGATGAAGCTCGCCGCGGGGCATGCTGGAAGCTGTAGTTTGGGGAATGGGCACGCTTGTCAATTAGGCGCAGCCTCATTATGTAGCGGCTTATCAGCGGCGCGGGGAGAATCCCTCCCCTCAGTCTCAGCATCTCAGAGCTCGTGATGGTACCAGGACCGCAGAGGACAGAGCAGTGAAGGCACTGCTGATATGGCCAGTGTGAAGTCAATTTAAATTCCATCCCTAATTCCACATCCTGAATCTTTCTATCCTCCCCAAATGCCCCACCCAGCAGCTGTGACCTGGAACATGACAGGTTACCCCTCCTCATTAAGTTTCCTATAAGAATTAATGCAGGAAGTTCCGGACGAGACACTGGGATTTAAACACACTTTGCATTCCCACATTTATCTCAGAATACACACAAATCTTCGGAATTAACACATGGAAAATCACAGATAATTTAATTAAGCAGCAGCCGCATCCCAAACCCCCCCACAGGCCACCGTGACCCCTCCCAGATGACAGGAGCAGCTGGGATGAGGACCAGCTCCATGTCTCGGTGGGATCATCCCGAATTCCTGGCAGATCCAGAGGGTCCCTCAGTGGCTCAGGGATTTCCTGCCCTTTATCATGCGGCGCAGGATGACAGCGATCCCACCGGGAGTGCTGATACGTTTGATCCAGCCGTGTGTTCTTTTCCGCTTCCAGTTGTTAGGCTGGTACTCGTTCCCTCGAGATTTTCCACGGATCTGCTGGAAACCCCAGGCTGGCACCAGGATGCGGCAGAGAGCGGAAGCAATGAAGGGTCTGGAAGGTGGCTCCAGAGAATTTGGGAGCAGCGGGAAGGGATTGTGGACGGAGCAGTGCAGCAGGGAAAACCTTGGCGAAAGGCAAAACAGAAACAAGGAGTGAGAAAAAGTAAATAAGGGATTCGTTCATGGAATCGTGGAATTGTTAAGGTTGGAAAGAACATTAATATTTCTGATTCCAGCCGTTCTCCCAGCTCTACCAGGGCCATCCTAATCGTGTCCCCAAGTGCCACATCCACGCGTTACATGGACACCGACTCCAAACCTCCCTGGACAGTTTTCCCAGAGCTTTACACCCCCTTTCCTGCAGGGGAAATAATAACCCACCTGACACTCCTCAGGTCCAGCTTGAGGCCACTAGCCCTTGTCGTGCTGTCCCCTGGGGGCAGAGCCCGATCCCCCCCAAGGCTGCTCCCTCCTTTCAGGAAGCTGTGCAGAGTCACAAGGTCCCCCCTAAAACTCCCTTTCTCCAGGCTGAGCCCCACCAGCTCCCTCAGCTCCTGCCCCACAACCCTGTCGCTGTCGCCCCCGCTCAGGGCGGTGTCACCCCGGTCCCCTCCCGGTACCTGCGGCCCCCGGCCCGCGCCCACAGCGCACCCAGCGCCGCCATCGCGCCGCGCCCGCCAACAACGCCGCTTCCCATTGGCTCCATCCTCCCGCCACTCACAGCCGGCGCTGCCCCGCAAGGGCTGACGGGGGTTGTAGTCCCCGACTGGGGGTCGTGGCGGTGTTACCGTGGCAACGGTCCCGCTACGCTTGTGCCCAACGCTGTCACGACATGCGGGTCGACATGCGCCTCAAAGCCACTCCCGGTGCCTAAAAGCGCTCCAGGAGAGCTGGAGAGGGACGTGGGACAAGGCATGGAGGGACAGGACACAGGGAATGGCTTCCCAGTGCCGCAGGATAGGGATGGATGGGATATTGGGAAGGAATTCCTGGCTGTGAGGGTGTAAGGCCCTGGCACAGGGCGCCCAGAGCAGCTGTGGCTGCCCCTGGATCCCCGGCAGTGACCAAGGCCAGGCTGGACATTGGTGCTTGGAGCAGCCTGGGACAGTGGAAGGTGTCCCTGGTCATGGCAGGGGCTGGAAAGGGGTGGACTTTAGGGTCCCTCCAATCCAAACCATTCTAGGATTCTGCTGTTCCTTTTCTGGACCAATCCCAACCCTATCCCAAGAGCAGGAACAGCTCTGGGTTTTTCCTCCCGCTGTTTTTTGTGTCCCAGCAGGAACTGGCCTGGCAGGAATGAGGGGATGGAGCTCAACCATCCTAAACCCCAAAGTCTGTGAAAACAAACTCAAAAGCCAGCCCTGATTCCGTGTTTGTCCTCCTGTCCCAGCCACGGCAGCTGTTTGGTGCACAGACACCTGAGTTCCAACACACTTGTGTTACTGCCACGTTCCGGACATGTTTGTGGCACTGACACGTTCATGGCACTGTCACACTTGTCACATGTTTGTGGCACTGCCACCTTCGTGCCCTCTGCCAGCTCACAACCAGCACCCCGATCCAAGCGCCCCCTCCGAGCCCCGGGTCCCCCGTCCCGCAGTGCCGGGGCTCGTCTCCCCCCGGGCTGGCACTGGCGCATCGCGGTGTCCATCAGACCCAGGTCCCGCCTCCTTAGGAGGGATTTCGGGGCTTTCCATGGCGACAGCTCCAAGGACAAACCCCCCCCGAGTCCCCATGGAGCCGCTGCTGGGGACGAGCGGGAAGGGGAGGAATTTTTGGGGGGCGGCTGAGCAAAGCTGAAGGGATTTTCTCCATCCCGCCCCTCCAGAACGCCTGAAAAAAAATGGGATTTTAACCAGCGCCGCTGGCATCCCGCTCCCACCGCCTCGGGCATCGCTTCTGCCTTTTCCTTTGGGAATTCTTCGGAATTCCAAGCTTTTCTTCCCATCCCGACCTCTAACAACCCTCGGCAATAAATGAGGTGAGCGACGCTTTTTTTCCTCTGCGGTGGTGCGGGGATGTCCTGACGCCAAAGATGCTGTTGGGAGGGAACAAAATGGCCCAAAAATGCGGGAATTCTTCCCAGTCGGAAGGGATTTGCAAGGATTTGGGATGGCAGGGGGATTTGAGTGTCCCTCGCGGGGGACATAGAGGAACCGATGGCGCTGGCGCTTGAATAACCTGGATTTATCCGGCGCCGTCGGAGCGCGGGGAGGGAGAAAGGACGGGGGGATTTATATTGGAAAAATCCAACTTAAGGAACAGCTTCCATCGTGATGCAATGGCCGGGAAGGATTGCTGAGCTCTGTTGCTATGTGCGCGTCCAAAATCTGCTCGGAATTTCAGCTGGAATTTCAGAGGGGGCACCTGCCCGCGGCGGCGGCGGGGGGAGGCTGGGCTGCTTCCATAGCCTGATTCCAAAGGCTGCTTCCAAAGGCTCCTTCCCATGGTTCCTGCTGCCGAAGCCATCCATCCGCCTCTCCTGCGGCTCTGCGGAGGGAAACGGGAGCGATCCCGGCGGCAATGCCGGGGATTGAGGGTCAGGCAGGGGCTGCTCCGCCGGGAGCTGCGGAATCTTTTGTGTCTCCAGGTTTTCGTGCTTCAAAAAGGGGAGGAAAGGGGGACAGGCGGTCTTAGGGATAATTCCCTCTTCCTGCTCCATTTCCCAGCCCTGCGCCTCCTCGATATTCCCCTTTCTCAGCCCTGTCCCTCGGGGATGATCCCCTTTCCCCGATTCCCTTTCCCTGCTTTCGCCTTATGGACGCTCCCTTTTCCCTGATCCGTTTTCCCTTCTCTGTGCCTTAGGAACGATTCCCTTTCCTGCTCCCCTTTTCCTGCTTCCCTTGCTCTGCTGTGCACCTCATGGATGTTCCATTTCCCCTGCCCTCTGCCTTATGGATGACCCCCTTTTCCTGCTCCCTTTCCCTTCTCTTTCCCTTAGGAATGATCCCCTTTTCCTGCTCCCTTTTCCTGCCCTGTACCTTAGGGATGTTGCCCTTTCCTTGCTCCCTTTCCCACCCCTGTCCCTTAAGAATTCTCCCCTTTCCCTGCTCCACGGACACCCCTTTCTGTGCCATGCCATTCCCTGATCCCACACAATCCCTCTACATCCCATGGGATCCTGGTGAAATCCCAGGACCACTCCATCCCCCTCTCCATCCCTGCCCATGCCATGATTCCAAAGCTGCTTCCATGCTTGGGAAAAACCTTCCTGATAACATTCTTACCCGTAGATCCATCCGGGAAGCCAGGTGTGGACAAATAAATCCAGGCGAAGTGGCTTTTTCCCCATTTTTCCACTGGGAATTCTCTTCCCAGGTCCCAGATCAGGCAGCACAAAGAATTCCTTCCATTTCTCCACTCATCGGGCTCAAACAAACCCGTGGATGCTTCCGCTTTGCTGAGCGGGAAAGGACTGGGAAAAGGGTTGGGAAGAGCATAATGACATTTTGCCATTCCTTAGGAATGTTATGTGTCATCCCTAATATAGGAGAGTCCCGGAGGGAAGGGGTTAGACCCTGAAAATTATTGGGATAGGTTGGACTGGGGCTGTGGTGTGGCTCCTGCTCCTCTCTGGAGCTTCTGCCCCCAGAATTTTCTGGGACTTAGGAGAAATCCAGGCCCTGCAAGGATCCAGGGATCTGGGAACGGGAGTGCTGGGGGGATTCTGTGGATTTCTGGGATTCTCTGGATCCAAGGCATTGGCTCCAGCACTGCTGTCCCTGTGGGAAACGCTGCTCTAGGCTGGTTTTTTGGGATACAAGATTTTGCAGGATTTCTCTTGGCAGGGATGAAGGGTCTGTCTGAGGAAGGGAAGGTTTTGGCCATTCCCAGCATTCCAGATTTTGGGATATGGGCTGTCCCAGTGCAGGGACACAGTGGAGACAGGGCCACCAGGGCCGAGGTCTGTTTGGGACAGTTTGGTGACACTTTTCTCTGTGGGAATGGCGAGAGGGGGCCCAGGGGGGTGGTGGCACAAAGGGGGGTGGGCAGTGCCCTGAGGCAGCGCCGTGTGGGCTCGGGGTCACCCGACATCCCCTGTGCCACCCCCATTCCTTCTGCCAGCCCCACATTCCTCGTGTCATTCCAAGTCCCAAGGCAGGATCCTGAGGCAGGATCCCAATGGCTCCTGGATCCCTCGGCTGGATCTTGCTGTCCCTGACTCATCGCTGTGCCCGGCGTTATGTAACCGGTGCTGAATTCCCAAAATCGCACTCACAGATGGGAGCAGCGATGGGAACGAGCTGGGATACGAGGGGGGAATTCCCCCCCCCCCCAAAAAATCTCGTTACCATGGCAACCAGCATCTTTCCTGAGTTCCCTGCATCCATCTGGATCTGTTTCCAGCCCTTTTCATCCCACCCAGGGAACATCCCTGGATGTTCCTGTGGCAGACACTGGAGTGGGGTTGTGGAATGTGTGGGAGGTGGGAGACAGGAATTGTCCGCTTCCCGACCCTGGAACCAGGCCTGGGGTGGAGCTGAATTCCCTCAACCTGCAAATCCCACTGGAATGTGGGATTTATCCCTGAAAGTGCTGAAGAGGCGTTGGGATGTGGCGCTTTGTGGATAAACACACTGGTTAAACAGTTGGATTTAATGATCGCAGAGGGCTTTTCCAGCCTCAATTTCAGTATTCCAGGGGTGTTTGTGCAGATATCCATCAGAAATGGCCAGATCCTGGACCTGGATCTGCAGCCTGGGTGTATCCAACTGGATCCAGCTCTTCCAGAGGGATCTGGGACCCACCCAGAGCCGGTGGTGCCAGAGGCAGCTCCAAGCCTCTCCAGACTTCCTGGCTCTTTCTCCAGAGCTCCTGACTCCAGAGCCTTCCTGCAAATCCATTTGGGAATGACCAGGAGGCACTGATCGAGTTAATCCCGAGGAGTTCATTGCCAGGAATCCGGTTCCTGATCCATACCTGGATCATCATGACCTTGTGGAATGGAAGACAGGGATTTGTGGTTCCCATTCCTGCAGGAGCAGGAGCAGGATCAGTATCCCAGTTCCCATTCCTGCAGGATCAGCCCTTGGATCCGGCCCTCTTTTCCCACTGGTATCAATAATTCACCGCATTTTCCCTCATCCATAATTAACACATTCCCAATCTTTCAGCGCCTCTGGCATCACTCCAACCTCAATGTCCCCATTACCACCAGCTTTTCCCTGGATCATCCCAGTATTCAATGGGTAAAACTCAAGGAATGAGCTTTGGGGACAGCAGGGACTGTGCCACATCCCCCCTGCTCCTTCTTTGATTTCCCTGGTTTTGTGGAAGGATTTTAATGAAATCCCTCTCCCAGCCCTGTCATTCCCACCTCGGATGGCTGCTTCTGACTGGAGCATTTATATTTCATTGGGATGAATAATGCATTCCCAGGTCTGGATCTTCCCAGCGCTCCACTTTTGTTGGGAAAAGGAGAAATTTTTGTTTCAAACAAGCTTTTTTTTTTCCTCAGTTGGAGCAAATCCCTCCTGCAAGGCTGGGGGTTGCGTGATAGGGACTTCAGGGCTTGGTGACAGGGATGTGACTCAGAAAAAGTGGGACAGGGCATGTTGGATCCATCTGAGATCGAGGATCTGCTTTTGGGGGCACTCCATCACCCCAAATCCATCCCTAGAGGAATTTTTCCAGAGCTGGCAGCAAAACAGATGGGGACAAAGCCCTCACTGATCCTGTGCCACAACCAGGTGGCAGAATTGAGGATAAATCCCTGTTTTCCCATTTTCCCAGGGAGCATAATGCTGACCAGCATCACTGACGGGCTCCTGTGCTGCCTGCTGGGCAAGACCCCCAATGCCGTGGGGCCGCTGGACAGCGTTGAGTCCAGCGACGGCTACAGCTTCATGGAGGTGAAACCTGGGAGAATCCTGCGGGTCCGGCACAGCATTCCCAACCGTCCGGCATTCCCGGAGGAGCCGGAGGAGGTGGCGGAGCGGGGCACGGTGCACTGCAAGCGCCGCATCACGCTGTACCGCAACGGGCAGCTGCTGATTGAGAACCTGGGCAACGCCGTGCGCTCTGAGATCCTGCAGTGCCAGGAGCCCAGCAGCACCGTGGAGCTGGAAATGTCGGACACAACGGGAATCCCGGCATGTGGCGGCGGAACCACGAGGGACGGGGCGGCGACGCCCGCGAAGCGTCGGAAGCGCAAACCGAAAAAGGTCGTCACCATTGACTGCAAGAAGCGCATCACCAGCTGCAAGGGGACGCACGGGGACGTGGTGCTGTTCTTCATCCACGGCGTGGGGGGCTCCCTGGACATCTGGAAGGAGCAGCTGGAATTCTTTTCCAAGCTGGGATACGAGGTGGTGGCGCCGGACCTGGCGGGCCACGGCTGCAGCTCGGCACCGCCCATCGCCGCCGCCTACACGTTCTATGCGCTGGCTGAGGACATGAGGGCCGTGTTCAAGCGCTATGCCAAGAAGAGGAATATCCTGATAGGGCATTCGTATGGGTAAGGTGGCTGGGAATGGGATGGGGTCATCCCTGAAAAACCTCCGGGCTCGCCGTGGTTGGGAACGCCCAGAAAATCCTTCATTTTAGTGGTGTGGGGCTCCCATTCTGGGGGATTTATTGGGTTTATCCCAGGGTTCCGAGGTCCTAAATGCCCTTGGGTTGTGTCCTGGTGTCCAGCTAATCGCAGAGCCCCGAGGGGGAGCTGGAAGGGCAGGGACTATAAATAGGATAAACCCAGGAAAGTCAATTAGGTGGAGGCTAAAGGAGGAGAAGGATCCGGAGCTGCTCGGAGCCAGGTGGGATTAGCTCAGGACAAGGCCTAGAGGAAGTGCAGGTGGGACTTGGACAAAATTCTGCCCTGTAGTGGGGTTTGGCTGCTCTGCCCCGAAAAATAGGGGAGCTGCACTCTGGCCATGGATCCTTGGGATCACAGCATCCTGGAATGGTTGGGGTTGGAAGGAAGCTTAAAAATCCTCTCGTTCTAGCTCTGCCTAGAGGGCAGAGACATCTTCAACTGTGCCAGAGTGCTCCAAGGGACAGGGACAGGAATGGACAGGGACACAGACATGGCACATGGGCAGGGACATGGGCATGGGACACCTCCCACTGTCCCAGCTTGCTCCAACCCCAGTCACTCCCGGGACACCGGCACCCTTTCCCCATGCTCCCCATCCCTCCTGTCCCTCGGGGTCAGCCCATTGTCCCCACATGTCCCCTCAGGGTGTCCTTCTGCACCTTCCTGGCACACGAGTACCCAGAGCTGGTCCATAAGGTGATCATGATCAATGGTGGTGGCCCCACGGCGCTGGAGCCCAGCCTGTGCTCCATCTTCAACATGCCCACGTGTGTCCTGCACTGCCTGTCTCCCTGCCTGGCCTGGAGCTTCCTCAAGTGAGTGACCGCCATGCTGACCCCTCACTCTGCCTCCCGGCCCTCTGGATTTTGGGATAACCCCCAGTTTTCCCACTCCAGGGCTGGCTTTGCCCGCCAAGGTGCCAAAGAGAAGCAGCTGCTGAAGGAAGGCAACGCCTTCAACGTCTCGTCCTTCGTGCTGCGGGCCATGATGAGCGGGCAGTACTGGCCCGAGGGGGATGAGGTGTACCACGCCGAGCTGGCCGTGCCCGTGCTGCTGGTTCATGGCATGCACGACAAGTTTGTGCCCGTTGAGGAGGACCAACGCATGGCCGAGGTAGGGGGCACAGGGTGGATTTTGGGGGGGGCTAGGGGTTATCCCAGCATGATCACTCTTGAGAGAGGGGGCACAGTGTGGCTTTTTCAGGCCTGGAGTCTCCTGACACCACGCAGGGGGCTCGTCCCAGCCCTGCCACTCCTGATGGAGGGGACAGAGTGACTTTGGAGGGGCTGGGGTCATCCTGGCACCCCCCAGGTGCCTCACCCCCGCCCTACCCACTCCCCAGATCCTGCTGATCGCCTTCCTGAAGGTGATTGATGAGGGCAGCCACATGGTGATGATGGAGTGTCCCGACACGGTGAACACTCTGCTCCACGAGTTCGTCCTGTGGGAGCCCGACACGCCAGCAGCAGGGGACGGCCACGGCGACACGAAATAACAGGACGCCGGGACACCGGGCTGCTCCCTCGGGAGAGGCGGAGCGGAGGAAAGGGCTCGGGTGGAGCCACGAGCCCGATTTGTTTCCCTGGAGATGGAGCGAGGAGGCTCCCCCAGGATGGGATGTGCAGGGCCGGGAGAAGGAGCTCTGGAAGGCGGCAGAGACGGTCCCCATCCCCGAGGGGACAGCGGGGACACGGCAGACCCGGTCCCCACCCCGGGAGAACACCGGGGACACGGTACAGCCGGTCCCCACCCACCGGCGCTGGAGCGGCTTCGTCCCGGGTTTTTTTTTTCCCCGTCGTTTTCATTCCCACGCGCAGCGACAGCTCCGGGGACCGAGAGAGGAGGTGGCGACACGGGGAGGACTCGGACGGTCCATGCAGGGATTGGGGTTGGTTTAAAGAGAATCCAGAGGGTCTTCTGCAGCGGGATTTTCCTCTAGAGCCACCCGCGCCTGGATTTGTGGGGGATTCAGCAGCTTCTGCAGGGAGGAGGACGAGGAGGAGGGGATCACCCATGGGACGGGCCGGGATGATGGGATCGTCCCGCGTGTCGCCGGTGCCACCGCGGGCACGGCCACGTCCCCGGCCGCCATCGCTTTTAGGGCACCGCTTCCGCAGCGCCCCCGCTCCCCCGCCGCTGCCGCAGTCCCTCGGGGACATCCCTGTCCCTTTCCCGTCCCTTCCCAGCTGCTCCATCCCTCCGGGATTCATCCCCTGGAGCACCGGCGGATAGCAATACCCCGTCCCGTGGCCCTTCCCGGTGATTCGCGCAGGATGCGCGGGGTCTCGGAGCTGCCGGGACCGCCCGTTCGCGGCTGCCCCCATCCCTCCTGCACATGTTCCACCTTTTCCGCACTTCCCGGGAGAGGCGCAGGGCTCGAGGAGGGACCTGTGAGTGTCCGGCAGGACCCCGGGTGTCACCCGGGATGCCAGGAGGTGCCATCCAGAGGGGCATCGCCATCTGCCCCAACCCTGCTCCCCGCTTTGTCCCCCACTAATTCCCAACATTTAAGCCAAAGAAAATGCCGACCCCATAGGAATCTCATCCCTGTTCCTTGTTCTCACCCTGTCCCTGTGTCCCGAACGGGGCTGGCACCCAACCAAGGGGGGTTAGGGGGGGTCCTGAAATGCCCCTTCCCCAAAGCTGAGCCCCTCTTTGTCCCCACTGATGTGTCCCCACTGCCAGTGCCTGTCCTGCCCGCTGCTGTCTCATCATGAGAACTTTACCCCTCCCCAGCCTCAAATCATCTCCCACACCCCCCCAGCACCCCCAGGGGCCGCCCCAAAAACACCGTTATGCCCCAAACCACGGCTGTGCCCCCGTCCCCAGCCAGCTGTGGGGTCACATCTGTGGGGTCACAGCTGCCCCAGCTCGGTCCCTTCCGGGTGCCACATTCCGCTTGTGCCAGAGCCAAGCCAACGCACACGGCACCCGCTGCTGCCATCGCTGCCACCGCTGCTGCCACGTGTTCGTGCCATCCCCCCCAGTAAAGCCGTGCTGTATCCCCGCTGTGTCCAACTTTGTGCTGGGAATCCTGGGAATGCACTGGAGCAGGGAGAGGATCCAAAAGTTCCCAGGAAAGATTTATTGATTTCCCATCAGAGGCAGAGAAAAACAAATATTCTCCCAGTGGTTAGGACACAAAAGGGGCACCTTGGGGTGCTCAGGGTCCTCCGGGGATGTCCCCAGGCCGGAGCTGGCACTCCCCCTCGGCTAGCAGGATGCTCATGGCGCGGTGCAGCAGGAGGACGCCCAGGCGCTGGCGCCGCTCGGCTGCCCAGGCTGCGGCCACCCCATAGCACGGCCCCCGGCGCTCGTTGGTCAGCGGCTGCAGGCCTGGGGGAACAGGGGTCAGCAGCCACAGCCCCACAGGGGGTCAGGACAGTGCTGGGACCCCCAGAGTCTCACCCAGTGCCTCGAGCATGCAGCTCTCGCGGGTGTGGGCCTCAGCGTTGGCACGGTGGTGGAAGCACTGCAGGACCACCACTCCGTGCCCACTGGCCCAGATTTCCAGGATGCGCTGCACCTTGGGGCAGCCCTGGGGACAGCGGTGCCATCAGTGGGGACACTGGGGCCTGGTATGGTCCTCGTGCCCATCACCACGGTCCCAAAGCCCCCCGCATGGCTCTGTGACCGTCACCATAGCCCCGGTCCTTCATTCCCACCCCACAGCCCTCAATGCAGTTCCTCATTTCCAGTCCCATGGCCCCAAACCCCCCAAGGCAGCCCCTCATGCCCAATCCCATGACCTCCAGTCCCCCATTCCCAATCCCACAGCCTCCAGCTCCTCATTCCCACCCCAAAACCTCCAGCCCCCAGGGCAGCCCCCACTCCCACCCCAAGAGCCTCCAGCCCCTCATCCCCAATCCCGCAGCCCTCAGTCCCCCATTCCCACCCCCTGTATCCCTGCCCGGTGCTGGCGCAGCGCCTGGCCCAGGTGGCAGAAGGGCCGTGCCCGTGTCCCCTTGCCCACGTAGAACACAGCGGTGACAAAGCTCTGGAAGCGCTCGGCCGGGCTCAGCCTGGGGCTGCGCTGGGGCAGGTTCTGGGTGATCCTGGGGGGACAAATTCCCATTTCTGAGGTCTGAACCTCCTCAGCCCCTCCTGGCACAGGGGTGGCAGTGAGGTGACCCTACCTGGGGTCTAGCAGGAGGTAATTGAAGCTGGACTTGAGCTGCCCCTCCCGCCAGGGCCGGCCACACTCCGGCCGCTCGAACTGCCCGGTCAGTGCCAGCTCATCCTGGCCACAGTCAGGGATGTGGCCGGTCCTCAGTGCAGCCAGCAGCTCTGGGCTGTGCCCTGTGGGGGCCAGGCCAGCGGTGGGGACAGCTGAGAGTCCCCTGTGCCTGTCACCAGAGCCCCCAGACCCCTGGGGGTGCAGCCCTTTGGCCTCGACTCTGCTGTGCCCATCACCGTGGCTCCAAAACCCCCAGTGTCCACCACAGCGGTCCTAAACCCCCCAGCGCAGCCCCCAACCCCCGAGCACAGCCCCGAGACCTTGTGCCCACCCCATGCCCGAAACCCCAATGTCCAACCCCCTGGCCCCAAAACGCCCACCACAGCCCCCGGTGCCCATCCCATAGCCCCAACCCCCTGGTTCACCCACTGGGGTGGCACCCCGGGATGACACCCCCAGGACTCACCCTCGGGCCGCCCCCGGTGTTCCTCGGCCAGGCGCCGCAGCCGCCGCCGGTAGAGCGAGCGCGTGAGCTCGGTGACAGGGCCCGGATTGTCCCCAAGAGCCCGCAGCCACCGCCGCAGGCTCCGGTCCGAGAGGCGCCGCGGTGACAGCGGGGACATGCGGCCACCCCTCCCTGTGGCATCCTCCCGGCTGCTGATGGCCTCTGTGACAGGGCTGGGACACTCGGGGGGTCCCTGGCCCTGCACCTCGGCCTCTGGGTGCCTCTCGGAGTGGGGGGTGGCACTGCCGGTGGGTGACAGTGGCACAGAGGGTGTCCCCAGCTTCCCGCTGGCACTGCCAGGTGGCCGTGGGTCCAGGGGGTGCCTGAAGCTCTTGTGGGGCCACTGGGACTGGGATATCCCCAAGGGCGAGGGGTGCTGCCACCCAGAGCCACCCTCAGGGCTGGGGCAGCTGGTGGCACTGGGGGGACCCCGAGTGGCCGACGGGGACTCCTGGGGCTGTTCGTGGCTCCTCAGGACTGTCCGAACTGTGGGGCTGTGTTGGGGGCAGCCCCGGATGAGTGACAGGGAGTTCTGAGGGTGTCCCTTGTCCCCAGGTCCCAACAGGACCGTGGGGCCAGAGCTGGAGGCGCTGCCAACCCCCGGGGACACGCCGGGGACTCCGGGGAGGATCTGGGTGTCACCCCAAGACCCTGTCCCCTGTCCCTCGGCACCGGCCACATCCCCGTCCTGCGGAGTGACACAGCGGCCCGAGGATGTGGCAGCGTCCCTGGGGACCCTGAGCCTGGGGGGTCTGCGCGGCATCGGCGGCGTCTCCTCGAAGAGGGAGGAAGAGGAGGACGAGGAGAAGCGGAGCCGCGCTGCCACCGCCCTCAGGCGGCTCCTGGTCCTGGGGGTGACGTGGCGGTGCCCAGGGGGGTCCCAGCCCCGCGGGGTGACAGCGCCAGGCGGGGTGCGGGACGGGGAGCCCCGCAGGCTGCACCCCCGGAGCCGGGCAGGGAGCCCCGCAACATCCGAGCCGATCCCAGAGCCTCCCCCAAATCTCGGCCCTGCAGCTGCTGCCGGGGGGCTTCTCTCGCAGGGGAAGGGGCTGCAGCTCCCGGGGGACCCGCGTGCTGAGCCCCCCAGCGCCTCCCCGGCCTCGCTGGGCTCCGGGGACTCCGGGGCGCTGACGAAGCACTCAGTGTTGTCCCCAGGGCTGCTGCTGTCCCCAGGGCCGGCAGAGTCCCAGCCCCGTGGCTCTGTCACCCCCGTGTTGGGGACAGCCCCATCCCAGGGGACAGCAGGACAGTACTGAGCTGGGATGTCACCCCGGATGTCACCAGGGATGTCATCGGGGGCTTGAGGTGCCACCGAGCAGCTGCTGAGGCCACTATAGGGCAGGGGGGACCTCGGGGATGCTGCTTGTCCCCCCGAGATCCTACGCTGGGGCTGCCTTGGGGACACAACGGGAGCAAACTGGGGACAGGCACCAGGGATCTCTCTAGCACTGGGTTTGGGGGGAGCTCCGTGGGGACCTCCTGTCCTGGCCCCCAAAATGCTGCTCAGGGATCCCTCCTGGAGCTGGTCCCGACCTGAGAGCAGCGTGCTGGAGGCGAGGGGCAGCGGGGGGACAGCTGAACCCCGGGGATCCCCGCAGGGCCACGGTGGGAGGGAAAGGGACTCCTGGGTACAGCCTGGCCACAGGGCGGGAACACAGAGGTCCCCCGAGTCTGGCTCGTCCAGGAGGGACCTGCGGGTGCTGCTGAGGGGTCCGGCCTCGGGCCTGCCCTCGAGGGACATGGAGGAGTCGCTGCCATCGGTGCCATTCTCGGTCAGGAAGGACAGGGCCCTCCTGGGCCACCCCAGCTCTGGAGACAGTGATGGGGATCAGTTTCTGCCTCAGCTCCCCCAACACTGTCCCCACTGAAGAGGGGATACCATGGTGCCCTCACCCTCTGCAGGGGTCCAGCCCCTCTCCAGTGCCAGCTCCGGGGTCCGTTTCCCATCCTGCGGGGAGGGGACAGCACTGTCACCGCTGCCAGAGCCACCATGGGGTGACATCTGCAGCCACAGCTCAGAGGCGCTCCAACGGCCATCCCCAGGGATGAAGGTCCCGCGGGTGCCGTCGCTGTCCCCAGGGCTGTCCCTGCTCACCTGCTCCCGCAGCTCGCCCTGGCCCGGTGCCCGCTGCAGGAGCCCGAGGCAGCGGTGGCACCCCCGGACCGCGGCCACGTCCAGCGGTGGCAGCTCCCGGGCCCCGCTGAGTCGGGATCGGGACAGGGTTCACTCCCGGGGCACGGCCACCCCGCGGGGTCACGCAGCCCCAGCCCGGTCCAGCTGTTGTCCTTTCTGTTCCAGTGCCACCCCCAGTGCCAGTGTCCCCTCACCAGCGCTGGCGTCCCCTCGGGTCTCGTGTCCCCCTGCTGCCGGTGCCCCACTGCAGTGTCAGCGCCCCCATGGTCCCAGTGTACCCCAGTCCCAATGTCCCCCAGCAGTGCCTCTGTGTCCCCACACTGGTGGGATCCCTTTCCCGATCCCGGTGTGCTCCCCCGCCCCCGCTGCTGGTGCCCTGTTCCGGTCCCAGTGTCCCCCAGTGCCGCTGTGATCCCCAGTGCCAGTGTGTCCCCCGGCTCCCTGTGCCTCCCCGGGGCCGGTGTCCCCCATGGTCCCACTGTCCCCTCCGGTGTCGGTGTCCCTCCACAGCCCCGGTGCCACCTGGAAACCACCCTGGTCCCGGTTTCCTCCCCGGTTCCTAAGCTCCATTCCCGCGGGTCCTGGTGTCACCCCTAGGTCCATGTGCGCCCCCCGGATCCCCATAGCCCGATACCCCGGTGTCCCTATCGCGATATCCCGACCCCGGTATCCCGACCCGGGTTTGCCCCTCCGCTTACACTCCGTTCATCCCGCCCGTTCAAACGCCCCGCGCCGGCGCTGATTGGCTGAGGCGGAGCCAATCGACGGCGGCAGAGAGCGGCCGTGCTGACGTCAAACCGAGAGCGCGCGCAGAAGGGCGTGGCCAGTGCCACCCAGTGCCCCGCCCATGGTCACTCAGCGCCCCCAGTGTCCCATGCATGTCCCGTCATCCCAGTCCCACTCACTGTCCCAATTCCCATGTCCCCATGTCCCCAGTGTCCAGCCCCGTGTCCACCCGTGTCCCCATCGCCGGTATGCCCCGTGCCACCCAGTGTCCCAGTGCCCCAGTGTCCCTGGCCGGTATCGCCCCGTGCCACCCAGTGTCCCCAATGTCCCAGTGTCCCCAGTGTCCCTGCCGATCGCCCCGTGCCACCCAGTGTCCCCAGTCCCCAGTTGTCCCTGGCCGGTATCCCCCGTGCCACCCAGTTCCCCAATGTCCCCAGTTCCCAGCGTATCGCCCCGTGCCACCCAGTGTCCCAGTGCCCCCAGTGTCCCTGGCCGGTATCCCCCGTGCCACCAGTGTCCCCAGTGTCCCAGCCGTATCACCCCGTGCCCCCAGTGTCCCCAGTGCCCCGGTGTCCCCAGCCGTATCGCCCCGTGCCACCCAGTTCCCCCAGTGTCCCCAGCCGGTATCACCCCGTGCCACCCAGTGTCCCCTGTCCCGCCGTATACCCCGTGCCACCCAGTTCCCCAGTGCCCCCGGTGTTCCAGCCGGTATCGCCCCGTCCACAGTGTCCCCCAGTGTCCCCAGCCGGTATCACCCCGTGCCACCCGTGTCCCAGTGCCCTTCGGTGTCCCCGCGGTATCGCCCCTGCCACCAGTGTCCCAGTGCCCCCGGTGTTCCCCAGTGTCCCCAGCCGGTATCGCCCCGTGCCCACCCAGTGTCCCCCCAGTTGGCCCCCGGTTTGGTTCCCCCATTCCCCGCTGGCACTGATCTCTCTCT
>VKON01000625.1:108422-119137 GCA_009741485.1 Malurus cyaneus samueli | reverse complement strand
AGGAGTTCATTGCCAGGAATCCGGTTCCTGATCCATACCTGGATCATCATGACCTTGTGGAATGGAAGACAGGGATTTGTGGTTCCCATTCCTGCAGGAGCAGGAGCAGGATCAGTATCCCAGTTCCCATTCCTGCAGGATCAGCCCTTGGATCCGGCCCTCTTTTCCCACTGGTATCAATAATTCACCGCATTTTCCCTCATCCATAATTAACACATTCCCAATCTTTCAGCGCCTCTGGCATCACTCCAACCTCAATGTCCCCATTACCACCAGCTTTTCCCTGGATCATCCCAGTATTCAATGGGTAAAACTCAAGGAATGAGCTTTGGGGACAGCAGGGACTGTGCCACATCCCCCCTGCTCCTTCTTTGATTTCCCTGGTTTTGTGGAAGGATTTTAATGAAATCCCTCTCCCAGCCCTGTCATTCCCACCTCGGATGGCTGCTTCTGACTGGAGCATTTATATTTCATTGGGATGAATAATGCATTCCCAGGTCTGGATCTTCCCAGCGCTCCACTTTTGTTGGGAAAAGGAGAAATTTTTGTTTCAAACAAGCTTTTTTTTTTCCTCAGTTGGAGCAAATCCCTCCTGCAAGGCTGGGGGTTGCGTGATAGGGACTTCAGGGCTTGGTGACAGGGATGTGACTCAGAAAAAGTGGGACAGGGCATGTTGGATCCATCTGAGATCGAGGATCTGCTTTTGGGGGCACTCCATCACCCCAAATCCATCCCTAGAGGGATTTTTCCAGAGCTGGCAGCAAAACAGATGGGGACAAAGCCCTCACTGATCCGTGCCACAACCAGGTGGCAGAATTGGGATAAATCCCTGTTTTCCATTTTCCCAGGAGCATAATGCTGACCAGCATCACGACGGGCTCCTGTGCTGCCTGCTGGGCAAGACCCCCAATGCCGTGGGGCCGCTGGACAGCGTTGAGTCCAGCGACGGCTACAGCTTCATGGAGGTGAAACCTGGGAGAATCCTGCGGGTCCGGCACAGCATTCCCAACCGGCCGGCATTCCCGGAGGAGCCGGAGGAGGTGGCGGAGCGGGGCACGGTGCACTGCAAGCGCCGCATCACGCTGTACCGCAACGGGCAGCTGCTGATTGAGAACCTGGGCAACGCCGTGCGCTCTGAGATCCTGCAGTGCCAGGAGCCCAGCAGCACCGTGGAGCTGGAAATGTCGGACACAACGGGAATCCCGGCATGTGGCGGCGGAACCACGAGGGACGGGGCGGCGACGCCCGCGAAGCGTCGGAAGCGCAAACCGAAAAAGGTCGTCACCATTGACTGCAAGAAGCGCATCACCAGCTGCAAGGGGACGCACGGGGACGTGGTGCTGTTCTTCATCCACGGCGTGGGGGGCTCCCTGGACATCTGGAAGGAGCAGCTGGAATTCTTTTCCAAGCTGGGATACGAGGTGGTGGCGCCGGACCTGGCGGGCCACGGCTGCAGCTCGGCACCGCCCATCGCCGCCGCCTACACGTTCTATGCGCTGGCTGAGGACATGAGGGCCGTGTTCAAGCGCTATGCCAAGAAGAGGAATATCCTGATAGGGCATTCGTATGGGTAAGGTGGCTGGGAATGGGATGGGGTCATCCCTGAAAAACCTCCGGGCTCGCCGTGGTTGGGAACGCCCAGAAAATCCTTCATTTTAGTGGTGTGGGGCTCCCATTCTGGGGGATTTATTGGGTTTATCCCAGGGTTCCGAGGTCCTAAATGCCCTTGGGTTGTGTCCTGGTGTCCAGCTAATCGCAGAGCCCCGAGGGGGAGCTGGAAGGGCAGGGACTATAAATAGGATAAACCCAGGAAAGTCAATTAGGTGGAGGCTAAAGGAGGAGAAGGATCCGGAGCTGCTCGGAGCCAGGTGGGATTAGCTCAGGACAAGGCCTAGAGGAAGTGCAGGTGGGACTTGGACAAAATTCTGCCCTGTAGTGGGGTTTGGCTGCTCTGCCCCGAAAAATAGGGGAGCTGCACTCTGGCCATGGATCCTTGGGATCACAGCATCCTGGAATGGTTGGGGTTGGGAGGAATTAAAAATCTCTCGTTCTAGCTCTGCCTAGAGGGCAGAGACATCTTCAACTGTGCCAGAGTGCTCCAAGGGACAGGGACAGGAATGGACAGGGACACAGACATGGCACATGGGCAGGGACATGGGCATGGGACACCTCCCACTGTCCAGCTTGCTCCAACCCCAGTCACTCCCGGGACACCGGCACCCTTTCCCCATGCTCCCCATCCCTCCTGTCCCTCGGGGTCAGCCCATTGTCCCCACATGTCCCCTCAGGGTGTCCTTCTGCACCTTCCTGGCACACGAGTACCCAGAGCTGGTCCATAAGGTGATCATGATCAATGGTGGTGGCCCCACGGCGCTGGAGCCCAGCCTGTGCTCCATCTTCAACATGCCCACGTGTGTCCTGCACTGCCTGTCTCCCTGCCTGGCCTGGAGCTTCCTCAAGTGAGTGACCGCCATGCTGACCCCTCACTCTGCCTCCCGGCCCTCTGGATTTTGGGATAACCCCCAGTTTTCCTACTCCAGGGCTGGCTTTGCCCGCCAAGGTGCCAAAGAGAAGCAGCTGCTGAAGGAAGGCAACGCCTTCAACGTCTCGTCCTTCGTGCTGCGGGCCATGATGAGCGGGCAGTACTGGCCCGAGGGGGATGAGGTGTACCACGCCGAGCTGGCCGTGCCCGTGCTGCTGGTTCATGGCATGCACGACAAGTTTGTGCCCGTTGAGGAGGACCAACGCATGGCCGAGGTAGGGGGCACAGGGTGGATTTTGGGGGGGGCTAGGGGTTATCCCAGCATGATCACTCTTGAGAGAGGGGGCACAGTGTGGCTTTTTCAGGCCTGGAGTCTCCTGACACCACGCAGGGGGCTCGTCCCAGCCCTGCCACTCCTGATGGAGGGGACAGAGTGACTTTGGAGGGGCTGGGGTCATCCTGGCACCCCCCAGGTGCCTCACCCCCGCCCTACCCACTCCCCAGATCCTGCTGATCGCCTTCCTGAAGGTGATTGATGAGGGAGCCACATGGTGATGATGGAGTGTCCCGACACGGTGAACACTCTGCTCCACGAGTTCGTCCTGTGGGAGCCCGACACGCCAGCAGCAGGGGACGGCCACGGCGACACGAAATAACAGGACGCCGGGACACCGGGCTGCTCCCTCGGGAGAGGCGGAGCGGAGGAAAGGGCTCGGGTGGAGCCACGAGCCCGATTTGTTTCCCTGGAGATGGAGCGAGGAGGCTCCCCCAGGATGGGATGTGCAGGGCCGGGAGAAGGAGCTCTGGAAGGCGGCAGAGACGGTCCCCATCCCCGAGGGGACAGCGGGGACAGGCAGACCCGGTCCCACCGGGGACACCGGGGACACGGTACAGCCGGTCCCCACCCACCGGCGCTGGAGCGGCTTCGTCCCGGGTTTTTTTTTTCCCCGTCGTTTTCATTCCCACGCGCAGCGACAGCTCCGGGGACCGAGAGAGGAGGTGGCGACACGGGGAGGACTCGGACGGTCCATGCAGGGATTGGGGTTGGTTTAAAGAGAATCCAGAGGGTCTTCTGCAGCGGGATTTTCCTCTAGAGCCACCCGCGCCTGGATTTGTGGGGGATTCAGCAGCTTCTGCAGGGAGGAGGAGAGGAGGAGGGATCACCCATGGGACGGGCCGGGATGATGGGATCGTCCCGCGTGTCGCCGGTGCCACCGCGGGCACGGCCACGTCCCCGGCCGCCATCGCTTTTAGGGCACCGCTTCCGCAGCGCCCCCGCTCCCCCGCCGCTGCCGCAGTCCCTCGGGGACATCCCTGTCCCTTTCCCGTCCCTTCCCAGCTGCTCCATCCCTCCGGGATTCATCCCCTGGAGCACCGGCGGATAGCAATACCCCGTCCCGTGGCCCTTCCCGGTGATTCGCGCAGGATGCGCGGGGTCTCGGAGCTGCCGGGACCGCCCGTTCGCGGCTGCCCCCATCCCTCCTGCACATGTTCCACCTTTTCCGCACTTCCCGGGAGAGGCGCAGGGCTCGAGGAGGGACCTGTGAGTGTCCGGCAGGACCCCGGGTGTCACCCGGGATGCCAGGAGGTGCCATCCAGAGGGGCATCGCCATCTGCCCCAACCCTGCTCCCCGCTTTGTCCCCCACTAATTCCCAACATTTAAGCCAAAGAAAATGCCGACCCCATAGGAATCTCATCCCTGTTCCTTGTTCTCACCCTGTCCCTGTGTCCCGAACGGGGCTGGCACCCACAAGGGGGGTTAGGGGGGGTCCTGAAATGCCCCTTCCCCAAAGCTGAGCCCCTCTTTGTCCCCACTGATGTGTCCCCACTGCCAGTGCCTGTCCTGCCCGCTGCTGTCTCATCATGAGAACTTTACCCCTCCCCAGCCTCAAATCATCTCCCACACCCCCCCAGCACCCCCAGGGGCCGCCCCAAAAACACCGTTATGCCCCAAACCACGGCTGTGCCCCCGTCCCCAGCCAGCTGTGGGGTCACATCTGTGGGGTCACAGCTGCCCCAGCTCGGTCCCTTCCGGGTGCCACATTCCGCTTGTGCCAGAGCCAAGCCAACGCACACGGCACCCGCTGCTGCCATCGCTGCCACCGCTGCTGCCACGTGTTCGTGCCATCCCCCCCAGTAAAGCCGTGCTGTATCCCCGCTGTGTCCAACTTTGTGCTGGGAATCCTGGGAATGCACTGGAGCAGGGAGAGGATCCAAAAGTTCCCAGGAAAGATTTATTGATTTCCCATCAGAGGCAGAGAAAAACAAATATTCTCCCAGTGGTTAGGACACAAAAGGGGCACCTTGGGGTGCTCAGGGTCCTCCGGGGATGTCCCCAGGCCGGAGCTGGCACTCCCCCTCGGCTAGCAGGATGCTCATGGCGCGGTGCAGCAGGAGGACGCCCAGGCGCTGGCGCCGCTCGGCTGCCCAGGCTGCGGCCACCCCATAGCACGGCCCCCGGCGCTCGTTGGTCAGCGGCTGCAGGCCTGGGGGAACAGGGGTCAGCAGCCACAGCCCCACAGGGGGTCAGGACAGTGCTGGGACCCCCAGAGTCTCACCCAGTGCCTCGAGCATGCAGCTCTCGCGGGTGTGGGCCTCAGCGTTGGCACGGTGGTGGAAGCACTGCAGGACCACCACTCCGTGCCCACTGGCCCAGATTTCCAGGATGCGCTGCACCTTGGGGCAGCCCTGGGGACAGCGGTGCCATCAGTGGGGACACTGGGGCCTGGTATGGTCCTCGTGCCCATCACCACGGTCCCAAAGCCCCCCGCATGGCTCTGTGACCGTCACCATAGCCCCGGTCCTTCATTCCCACCCCACAGCCCTCAATGCAGTTCCTCATTTCCAGTCCCATGGCCCCAAACCCCCCAAGGCAGCCCCTCATGCCCAATCCCATGACCTCCAGTCCCCCATTCCCAATCCCACAGCCTCCAGCTCTTCATTCCCACCCCAAAACCTCCAGCCCCAGGGCAGCCCCACTCCCACCCAAGAGCCTCCAGCCCCTCATCCCCAATCCCGCAGCCCTCAGTCCCCCATTCCCACCCCCTGTATCCCGGCCCGGTGCTGGCGCAGCGCCTGGCCCAGGTGGCAGAAGGGCCGTGCCCGTGTCCCCTTGCCCACGTAGAACACAGCGGTGACAAAGCTCTGGAAGCGCTCGGCCGGGCTCAGCCTGGGGCTGCGCTGGGGCAGGTTCTGGGTGATCCTGGGGGGACAAATTCCCATTTCTGAGGTCTGAACCTCCTCAGCCCCTCCTGGCACAGGGGTGGCAGTGAGGTGACCCTACCTGGGGTCTAGCAGGAGGTAATTGAAGCTGGACTTGAGCTGCCCCTCCCGCCAGGGCCGGCCACACTCCGGCCGCTCGAACTGCCCGGTCAGTGCCAGCTCATCCTGGCCACAGTCAGGGATGTGGCCGGTCCTCAGTGCAGCCAGCAGCTCTGGGCTGTGCCCTGTGGGGGCCAGGCCAGCGGTGGGGACAGCTGAGAGTCCCCTGTGCCTGTCACCAGAGCCCCCAGACCCCTGGGGGTGCAGCCCTTTGGCCTCGACTCTGCTGTGCCCATCACCGTGGCTCCAAAACCCCCAGTGTCCACCACAGCGGTCCTAAACCCCCCAGCGCAGCCCCCAACCCCCGAGCAGCCCGAGCACCTTGTGCCCACCCCATGGCCCCGAACCCCAATGTCCAACCCCCTGGCCCCAAAACGCCCACCACAGCCCCCGGTGCCCATCCCATAGCCACCCCCCTGGTTCACCCACCTGGGGTGGCACCCCGGGATGACACCCCCAGGACACCCTCGGGCCGCCCCCGGTGTTCCTCGGCCAGGCGCCGCAGCCGCCGCCGGTAGAGCGAGCGCGTGAGCTCGGTGACAGGGCCCGGATTGTCCCCAAGAGCCCGCAGCCACCGCCGCAGGCTCCGGTCCGAGAGGCGCCGCGGTGACAGCGGGGACATGCGGCCACCCCTCCCTGTGGCATCCTCCCGGCTGCTGATGGCCTCTGTGACAGGGCTGGGACACTCGGGGGGTCCCTGGCCCTGCACCTCGGCCTCTGGGTGCCTCTCGGAGTGGGGGGTGGCACTGCCGGTGGGTGACAGTGGCACAGAGGGTGTCCCCAGCTTCCCGCTGGCACTGCCAGGTGGCCGTGGGTCCAGGGGGTGCCTGAAGCTCTTGTGGGGCCACTGGGACTGGGATATCCCCAAGGGCGAGGGGTGCTGCCACCCAGAGCCACCCTCAGGGCTGGGGCAGCTGGTGGCACTGGGGGGACCCCGAGTGGCCGACGGGGACTCCTGGGGCTGTTCGTGGCTCCTCAGGACTGTCCGAACTGTGGGGCTGTGTTGGGGGCAGCCCCGGATGAGTGACAGGGAGTTCTGAGGGTGTCCCTTGTCCCCAGGTCCCAACAGGACCGTGGGGCCAGAGCTGGAGGCGCTGCCAACCCCCGGGGACACGCCGGGGACTCCGGGGAGGATCTGGGTGTCACCCCAAGACCCTGTCCCCTGTCCCTCGGCACCGGCCACATCCCCGTCCTGCGGAGTGACACAGCGGCCCGAGGATGTGGCAGCGTCCCTGGGGACCCTGAGCCTGGGGGGTCTGCGCGGCATCGGCGGCGTCTCCTCGAAGAGGGAAGAAGAGGAGGACGAGGAGAAGCGGAGCCGCGCTGCCACCGCCCTCAGGCGGCTCCTGGTCCTGGGGGTGACGTGGCGGTGCCCAGGGGGGTCCCAGCCCCGCGGGGTGACAGCGCCAGGCGGGGTGCGGGACGGGGAGCCCCGCAGGCTGCACCCCCGGAGCCGGGCAGGGAGCCCCGCAAATCCGAGCCGATCCCAGAGCCTCCCCCAAATCTCGGCCCTGCAGCTGCTGCCGGGGGGCTTCTCTCGCAGGGGAAGGGGCTGCAGCTCCCGGGGGACCCGCGTGCTGAGCCCCCCAGCGCCTCCCCGGCCTCGCTGGGCTCCGGGGACTCCGGGGCGCTGACGAAGCACTCAGTGTTGTCCCCAGGGCTGCTGCTGTCCCCAGGGCCGGCAGAGTCCCAGCCCCGTGGCTCTGTCACCCCCGTGTTGGGGACAGCCCCATGCCCAGGGGACAGCAGGACAGTACTGAGCTGGGATGTCACCCCGGATGTCACCAGGGATGTCATCGGGGGCTTGAGGTGCCACCGAGCAGCTGCTGAGGCCACTATAGGGCAGGGGGGACCTCGGGGATGCTGCTTGTCCCCCCGAGATCCTACGCTGGGGCTGCCTTGGGGACACAACGGGAGCAAACTGGGGACAGGCACCAGGGATCTCTCTAGCACTGGGTTTGGGGGGAGCTCCGTGGGGACCTCCTGTCCTGGCCCCCAAAATGCTGCTCAGGGATCCCTCCTGGAGCTGGTCCCGACCTGAGAGCAGCGTGCTGGAGGCGAGGGGCAGCGGGGGGACAGCTGAACCCCGGGGATCCCCGCAGGGCCACGGTGGGAGGGAAAGGGACTCCTGGGTACAGCCTGGCCACAGGGCGGGAACACAGAGGTCCCCCGAGTCTGGCTCGTCCAGGAGGGACCTGCGGGTGCTGCTGAGGGGTCCGGCCTCGGGCCTGCCCTCGAGGGACATGGAGGAGTCGCTGCCATCGGTGCCATTCTCGGTCAGGAAGGACAGGGCCCTCCTGGGCCACCCCAGCTCTGGAGACAGTGATGGGGATCAGTTTCTGCCTCAGCTCCCCCAACACTGTCCCCACTGAAGAGGGGATACCATGGTGCCCTCACCCTCTGCAGGGGTCCAGCCCCTCTCCAGTGCCAGCTCCGGGGTCCGTTTCCCATCCTGCGGGGAGGGGACAGCGCTGTCACCGCTGCCAGAGCCACCATGGGGTGACATCTGCAGCCACAGCTCAGAGGCGCTCCAACGGCCATCCCCAGGGATGAAGGTCCCGCGGGTGCCGTCGCTGTCCCCAGGGCTGTCCCTGCTCACCTGCTCCCGCAGCTCGCCCTGGCCCGGTGCCCGCTGCAGGAGCCCGAGGCAGCGGTGGCACCCCCGGACCGCGGCCACGTCCAGCGGTGGCAGCTCCCGGGCCCCGCTGAGTCGGGATCGGGACAGTGGCCCCGGCCGGGGTTGGGTTCCCCACCGTGGTGCCGCAGCCCCAGCCCGGTCCAGCTGTTGTCCTTTCTGGTTCCAGTGCCACCCCCAGTGCCAGTGTCCCCTCACCAGCGCTGGCGTCCCCTCGGGTCTCGTTGTGTCCCCCTGCTGCCGGTGCCCCACTGCAGTGTCAGCGCCCCCATGGTCCCAGTGTACCCCAGTCCCAATGTCCCCCAGCAGTGCCTCTGTGTCCCCACACTGGTGGGATCCCTTTCCCGATCCCGGTGTGCTCCCCCGCCCCCGCTGCTGGTGCCCCTGTTCCGGTCCCAGTGTCCCCCAGTGCCGCTGTGATCCCCAGTGCCAGTGTGTCCCCCGGCTCCCTGTGCCTCCCCGGGGCCGGTGTCCCCCATGGTCCCACTGTCCCCTCCGGTGTCGGTGTCCCTCCACAGCCCCGGTGCCACCTGGAAACCACCCTGGTCCCGGTTTCCTCCCCGGTTCCTAAGCTCCATTCCCGCGGGTCCTGGTGTCACCCCTAGGTCCATGTGCGCCCCCCGGATCCCCATAGCCCGATACCCCGGTGTCCCTATCGCGATATCCCGACCCCGGTATCCCGACCCGGGTTTGCCCCTCCGCTTACACTCCGTTCATCCCGCCCGTTCAAACGCCCCGCGCCGGCGCTGATTGGCTGAGGCGGAGCCAATCGACGGCGGCAGAGAGCGGCCGTGCTGACGTCAAACCGAGAGCGCGCGCAGAAGGGCGTGGCCAGTGCCACCCAGTGCCCCGCCCATGGTCACTCAGCGCACCCCAGTGTCCCCAATGTCCCCAGTGTCCCCAGTGTCCCTGGCCGGTATCGCCCCGTGCCACCCAGTGTCCCCAGTGTCCCCAGCCGGTATCGCCCCGTGCCACCCAGTGTCCCCAGTGCCCCCGGTGTCCCCAGCTGGCACTGCCCAATGCCCCAGTGCTCCCAGCTGCCATTGGCCACTGCGTTGCAGTAACCTGGCCCTGTTAATGACAGGACCCCCAAGCACCCTCAGGGTCACCCTGCCAGCCCCAGGACCACCATTGCTGTGACCTGGAGGTGACACAGGGCCAGGAGAGGGGACACCCAAGAACACCGCAATATCACAAGTCAGGAAAACTCTTCTCTTTCCCCACACCCGGCCATCACCCCCATTGCGCATCACCCTGGGATGCCACCAGCAGGCCCGGGGGTGTCCCTCTCAGACAGTGGCTTCAATCTCGGGGCTCTCCTCGCCCTCCAGGAGCCCATAGGCAGCGTGGCTCTGGAACGGGCGCTGCAGGGGGTGCGCCAGCAGCTTGGCCATGCAGTTGTGCAGCTCCAGTGCCGGCCCTGCCAGCGCCACCTCATACTTGTAGTTGGTGCCTTTGGTGTCCAGGCTGCTGAAGAAGCCATACAGCTCCTGGGAGAGGGGGTGGAAGCATGGGCAGGGTGGGTACAGGGTGGTACTGGGTGACAAGATTCCCCCAGAGCCACCCCCAGTGCCGGCTTTACCTTCCAGCTGCCCTCGTCCTCCTTCTCCTCCAGCCCATTGTGGATGTAGACGAGGTCAAAAAAGAAATAGGGGCACTGCAGCATCCTCTGGAACGCCACCGGGAAAGCTCTTCCAGGATCACTGTGGCCACCCAGGGCACAGGGAGGGCACAGAGAGGGCACAGGGAGGGCACAGGGAGGGGACACGAACCTTCATATGCTCCCCCATGGAGAACTGGGGTTGGCACCCAGGGCGCCCCAGCACCAGGATGGTCCTGACCACATAGGGTGGGGGGATGGTCTGGATGCTCTCAGTCACGGGAAGCTCAATCTTCTGCTGGCTGTGCCCAAAGAGGAGGGACAGGGGCGGCTCAGGGTGGCACCCCCAGCTCTGGGGACACGTCCCCACCAGTGGCAGCCACACCAGGAGGAGCCCTTTGAGATCAGTTTGGGTAAAGCAGAAATTTTGGTGCAAAGTGGGAGTCTGGAGCTCTGCTGGCAACTTCAGGCCCCTCCTGGATCCCCCCGACTTCTTATGGCACCCCAAGATCCCTTATGGCACCCCCAGACCGCTCCCGGCCCCCCAGCCATGCTCACATGAGGTTGAAGAGCCCTTCCAGATCTGCATTCCAGGTTAAGGATGGATCCTGGCACCTGGATCCCACCTCCCGCCCCGAGAATATCCCATCCCATTTGCAGGGATTCCCCCTGGCAC
>VKON01000625.1:97144-107840 GCA_009741485.1 Malurus cyaneus samueli | reverse complement strand
CCCATTTGCAGGGATTCCCCCTGGCACACCCTTTGGAGGGAGGAAATGGGGAGAAAACACCAAAAACTGGGTGTTTAATGGGAGGGGAGACTTTGGATTCACTCCCTGCCTTGGAGGGAGTGGTTTGGAGGGGTGGGGAGGGGGCTCAGCAGCTCTGTGTCACCCCCTCAGCCTCCAGCTGGGTCCCTGGCGGGCCCTGATGGTCAGGGGACCCCACTGGCACCCCAGGGACACCAATCCCATCCCAAGAACCCTGCTGGCACCCCAGGGATCCCAATTCCACCCCAGGGACCCCAGTGCTACACCCCAGGCCATGGGATACTGAAGGACTTGCACACGACGGTCTCCAGGTCGTAGAGGCAGCTGCAAACCTCGCGGGGGTCCGAGGTGAATCCTGAGAGCTGAGAGGGGCCAGGTGGGGAGGGGACAGAACTGTCCCTGTCCCCTGTTCCCATCCCCATCCCCATCCCTGTCTCCATCCCTGTCCCCAGCTCACCCAGGTGGCATCATTGTTGACCACAACCAGGGCGAACTCATGGCTTTTGTCGATCTTGTGCTTGGTCCTCACGAACATCTCAATCATCTTCTGGGAGATGTTCAGGGCATTGGTCTTGGACCTACCATGAAGGGGATGGGGCTCAGAGGGTCCCAGAAGGTCCCAAACCCTGCCTCCCAGCACCCCAAAACAGCCCCCCCAGTGCTTACCCATTGAAGGATTCCAGTTTGGACACGGCCATCTCCTCGGCCAGGTCCAGGCAGATGATCTGGGGAGGAGGGACACAGCTGAGACCCCCCAGCTGCTCATCCTGGGGTTGGGGTGGTCCCTGCTCAGCCCTTCTGCATCCCGAAATATCCCCAAGAACTCCTTGTGTATCCCAATATATCACCATGGACCCCTCCTGGATCTCCTTGATAACTCCCCAGTATCTCCCAGCATCCTGGATGATATCCCAGTACAATCCCAGTATCCTCCCTGATAACATCCCAGTATTCCCCCATAATCCTTCCCAGTATCTCCCTACCATCTTCCTTGATCATCCCCCAGTATCCCCCCAGTCTCCTCCCCGATAGTTCCCCATTAAATCCCCAGTCCATCACTCACCACCTTCTCGGGGCAGTTCACCCGGGGGGTTTTCACCTGCACCTCGGTGTGGGCGGCGGTGGGGCCGGGCCAGGCGGTGCCAGCAGGGCTGCCGGTGGCCTGGGGGCTGTGGTCAGCGCTGGCCGCCTCACCCTCGCCCTCACTGCGGTTGCCCACGCTGGCCTGGGCGCTCAGCGCACGGTCCTCGGCACCCTCGGGGTTGGAGCGGGTGCGGGCCGAGGCTCAGGTGCCTTCTCCTCCTCCTCCTCGGCCGCGCCCCGGCTCCGACGTGTCCATGCTGGGAACGGGGCCGGTACAGAGAACGGGAGCTGGGGGGAGCCCGGTGCAGCTGGGACTCCACGACGCTCTGGGAACCCCCTGCCCCACATCCCACCCACACCCGGACTCAGCCATTCGATGGATCCCCTTCCCACTGATCCCCCACGCTGGGTATCCCTGCCCCAGGACCTTCCTGCGCCCCCTGCTCCACCCACGTCCCGCTTTTCTGACCCCTGCATGGCACTCCCCATTCCTGGACCCCCTTCCACGCACCCCAGTTCTTGTAGCCCCTTTCCACACCCCCCCCCCCACTCCCGGCCCCGTACCCCACGCAACCCCCAGTCTTCGGACCCCCTGCACGACTCCGCGGGCCCCTTCCCTACTCACCCCCACTTCTTACAGTCCCTTCCCACGCATCCCCCACTCCGCGGACCCCCCTTTCCCACGCCCCCCCCCCTCCCCATTTCCCCTGCCCCACGCCCCCATCCTTTACGGTGTCGCCCCCCACTCGTTCCCGGCCCCACGAGCGCTCACAGCCGCTTGACCCCGCCCCGTCCCGGCCGCCGGAAGCGGCGCCGCGCGAGGGGCTGCGGAGTTGTAGTTCTTCAATTCCGGGCCACCACAGGGCGGACCCTCGGCAGAGCCCCCGATCCCCGGACTGCGCCCCCCGCCCCATAAATGCGCGTGTAAACCACGCTGCGCCGTCTCCGCACCCCATATACTGTGCGCAGCGCCCAGCAATCGCTTCCTGCATCCCAAATGTCTATGTGCGTTCCCTGTACCCCAAATATCCGTGTGCACCCCCATGAACTGGCTGTTTTGCCCCAAATATTCATGCGCACCACCCCCTGCAACCCAAATATCCTTGTGCACCCCATGAACCATCTCCTGCACTCCAAATCCTCCTGCTCCATCCCAGCACACCAAACATCCACCAAGTACCCACAAACTACCCCCCCCCGGCACCCCAAATACCCATACAGCCCCTCCTTGCACCCCAAAACCACCCTCCGAGCACCTCCTACTTCTCACAGCACCCCTGCACTCACTCCCTACCCCCAAATTCTCCTGCACAACCCCAAAGTGTTCTTGGTGCCCCACTCCATTCCAGATGCTCCAGGAGCATTCCCCACCTGGGACAGCAGGAGCACATGGGGGTACAGGGGAATTTGGGTGCGATTTTTGGGGACAGAGCGCCCCCAAAAGGGCCCCCCTGTGTTCCCCACACCTCGGGCAGCTCAACAGTTAAAGGGAAGTGGCTGTAAGGAAGAGGAAATCTCGGCAGGAACAAGGCCGGGGGACAGCCAAGGGCAGTGGCTGGAGATGAAGCCGGAAGGTGCCGGAAGGTGCCGGAGCCTTGGCCGAGGAACCAGGACGTGCTGGGAACCCAGGGGGGAGCCAGGATAGAAAGGGGCCCCCAGTGTGGAACCGGGATAGAACGGGACCCTTGGTCTGGAACCGCGATGTCTCAGAGCTCCATTGGGGAAGCAGGACATACTGGGACCTCCATCATTGAACTGGGACATACTGGGACTCCCAACGTGGGACTGGGACATGCCGGGAGCCCGGGGAGCCCCAGGCAAGAGGATCCCAGCATGCAGAAGGTGAGTGGGCACTGCACGTGTCAGGCACATCCCAGGGCTGATCCCATGCAGCCATGGGGCTCCTCGTGGGCTGCACTGGGCTGCCCTGGGTCTGGTCCCAGGCTCCGGTGTGGAATCCCCGGTCTGGACACCAGAATGAGGCCGTGGCCAAGCAGGCTGGTGGCCAAACCTCATTCCAGCCCCAGGAAACCCCAATGAGTGTCACCCACTCTGACCCCGTTGGCCAGGGCCCTGACATCCTGCCCTGGTCCCTGCAGCTCCCATGTGAGGAGGAGGAGGATGGAGAAAGGGATGATGATGATGTTGATGATGAGCATGAGGATGAAGAGGTCATGGCAGGTGACACCGAGGACATCCTGCACTACGAGCAGTGCACTGCAGGGCTGCTGGCCAGGGTGGCCCAGCGACAGCAGCGGCACCACCCTGCCAGGTACCAGCACTGCTCCGGCCACCCGCAGGGACACCGAGACCACGCTGCCCCTTTACTCTGCCCTTTGTCCCCCGCAGGAAGGAAGAGGATGGCTGGGAGGCCACCGTCAGTGTCCCCACTGCTAGCCCAGCACCACGACACCGCAATGGCACCAGGCTGGATGGTGAGTGCAGAATTCCATACCACCCATGCCTTGCCACTCCATGCTGTCCCATTCCTGATCCCGGCCATGCTCCCTGTCCCCAGCGAGCAGCCCAGATCTCTTTGAGGACCTCCAGCATGCCGTGAGCTCCCTGGAACGTGTCGTCTTCTCCCGACACCGGCAGCTGCCTGCGCAGCCGCTGCCTGGCAAGGCCTGGCATAGGGTGGTCAAGGTGAGCCACACCACCCCCGCAGTGCCAGCACTGAGGGGATGGACACTGACTGACCAGCCTGGTATTCCCAGAGCCTGGAAGAGCTGAACCGGACCCCTGGCTGGGCCTGCCGGCTGTGGCCAGAGGTGGCAGTGGGCCCAGAACTGCCGTCAGAGGTGGCGGTGGAGGCAGCGAGGAATGCGACCCTGCGGGCGGCCCTGGAGCACCGGGACGAGGAGCTGGGCCAGGCCACGACTGCGCTGCAGGCACTGCGGGGTGACCGGGACCGCCTGCAGGGCAAGGTGGGTGTGGGGGCCGCGGGGTGGGGGCACCGGGTGCCACCCTCGGGGTGCCACCGGAGCGGCCCCAGAGCTCGCCGCGGTGCCTCGTTCAGGTGCAGGAGCTGCGGGAGGCTCTGTCCAGGTTGGAAGAGCCAGGAGGATTTGGCAGCGCCAGCCCCAGGCTCAGCGACACCCCCGGGCTCAGCAGCCCCCCGGGACGTTTGGTGAGTGAGGGGCTGGGGCACAGGGGGAGCTGGGTGGGGTGGGAGGGGATCGTGCCCTGGCACGGGGCTCTGTCTGTCCCCTCCGCAGGACGTGACTCAGGGTGGCGACGATGCTCAGCCCCACGGGATAAAATCCCATGGGATGCAGCCCCACACCCTTCTCTCGCCCCAACCCTTGACGAGAGCGAGTCGAGACCAGGAGGAGCGGCTGCAGCAGCTGCAGGGGTGAGTCCCCCCCATCTCCCCCGAGCGCCCTGCGGTGGGGAAACTGAGGCACGGTGCCGCTGACCGGGATGCCGGCGGTGCGCAGGTGCCTGGGGAGACTGCAGGAGGTGAACCGGGAGCTAGCGGCCGCGCTCCACGAGTGCAAGGGCGAAGCGGAGCGGCTGAGCATGGAGCTGGGGCAGCACGAGTCCCGCAGCACCGCCCTGCGCCTGGCGCTGCCGCAGGATGGGGACGGGGATGGGGACGGGGACGGGAGGGAACGGGACGGGGATGGGGACAGCTCCCTGAGCCCCTCGTCCCACAGCGAGCATTGTGGGGGGGCCTATGCCACTCTCCTGGACCTGGTGCGGGCAAAGGTGGCATCGGAGGATGTCGCCCATGGGGGTGAGTAAGTGTGGGGGTCATGGGCAATGCTGGGGGATATATTGGGGCATACTGGGAGGGTTATTTGGGGGGATACTGGTGAATTTTTGGAGGATGGTGGGGGGATACTGGGGAGGATACTGGGGTCATACTGGGGAGTTACTGGGACGATGTTGGGGGGATACTGAGACTGCTGGGGAGATACTGGGGAAATAAGGGGAGGGGTGCTGAAGGGATGCAGGAGGGACACGTGGGGATATGGGGCGGATGCCCAAAGGATACTGCAAGTGTCCTGGGAGAACACTGGGGTACACACAGAGGATGTGGGCACCCTTGTGCCCCGCACAGCCCCTGTGGGCACCCCCCGGGCAGGGACACCTGCCCGCACCTCGCCCGCCCCGTGCCCAGGAGCCGCGGCGAAGCCGAGCCCGGGACACGGATCTGGGTCCAACCCCACCCCGACGGAGGCACCGCAGCTACCGGGGCCAGCAAAGCCGGACAGCCGCGAGGACACCAGCGACAGCGGCTCCCCGGGGGTGCAGAGGTAGCCGAGGGTCGCGGGGGTCACGGCACTGAGCCACCCCTGGGGTACCCTAGTGCCCACCCCTCCTCATCCCCACCCCACAGCTCCCAAGGGATGGAGGAGGGAGCCCTGAGGGAACATATCCAGCGGCTCCGCGCCGAGCAGGCGGCAGTGGAGGGGTCCCTGCTGGACGCCCCCGAACCCTCCGGCCCCCCCTGCGGGCGGACCCCCGAGCTCGGGCGAGCGGGCACTGCGGGACGCGCGGGCACTGCTGTCCGGCTGGAGGCGGCCGGAGAAGGCGGAGCTGCTGCCGGAGCTGGCGATGCTCAAGGTGCGATTTGGATCCCTCTCTGAATCCTTCGGCGCGGCGGGAGGCGGCAGCGCCGTGCCTCAGTTTCCCCCGCCCGCTGGTGATGTCGCTGCCGTGCCCAGGAGGACATGGCCGAGCTGAGGACGCGGCTGCAGCTGGCGGAGAGGGAAAAGCGTGCTCTGGAAGTGCTGGTGGCCGGGCAGGGACCGAGGGAAGCCACCCTGCGCCTGGTGCTCCAGCACCTGGAGTGGGAGCGGGATGGGCGGGATGGGCCCTCCAGCAGCTCCGGCAGCAGCGAGGTAGGGACGGCTCCTATGGAACACTTTCTGGGATTCGGGGGCTCCCTAGGGATGGGAAACACCCCCTCAAACCTCTGCAGGTCGCTCAGATTGGCCGGGGCACAGCGATGGCTCCACAGAATCCTCCGGATCCGGAGAGAATGAGGCAGGAGCTGTTTCGCATCCGAACCAGGTGAGGGATCTCAGTGGGCTGGGAGTGGTGTGGTACTGGGAATGGTGTGGAACTGGGAGTCGTGTGGAACTGGGAATGGTGTGGGACTGGAAATTGTGCTGGTGTGGGCACAGAGTGGGCACTGGGCATGGTGGGCACTGGGCACTGTGACATGGCTGTCACACGGCTGTCCCCAGGACAGAGGAGCTGCATCACCGGGCTCAGGAGCTGGTGCTGTCCCTGGAGCATGGCAGCGCTGCCAGCCGTGCCCAGCAGGCACAGAGCATCACGGTCACCATGGATCTCTTCCAAGCACACAGGTGGGCACGTGGCACCCGCCTCTCTGCTGGGTGGGCACTGGGTGCCCTGGGACCCCTCGGTTCCCTCAGTCCTCTTGGTCCCCTGGATCCCTGGGTCACCTGGGTCCCATCAGCACCTTGTGTTCCCTGGATCCCTTGAGTCCCTGGGGCTCCCTGGGTCCCCTGGATTCTCTGAGTGCCCGGGGTCCCCTGGCTGCCTTGTGTCTCGCGTGCCCCTTGGATCCTGTGGATCCCCTGGGTGCCCTGGATCCCTTTGGTTCCATATGTCCCTTGGATGCCCTGGATCTCCTGGATATCCTGTGTCCTCTGGATGCCCTGAGTGCCCTGACTGCCCTCAGTCCTCTGACTCCCTTTGGTGTGCTGGCTCCCCTTGTCCCTTGAATCCCTGGATCCCCTGGCTCCCTAAATCCCTGGATCCCGCGGTGCCGAGCGGGTGCTGAGCGTGCCTCGCAGAGCCCTGGCCCTGGCATACCGCGGGGCCCGGCGCAAGCAGGCGGAGCAGCTGCGGCGCCTGGAGGCGCAGGCGGGAGCCCTGCGCAGGCAGCACGGCCGGAGGGAGCAGGCGCTGGCCCGAAAGCTCCGCAGCCTCGAGCAGGGCACGGCCGGCAGTGAGACCTGCATCTAGAGTGCCCCCAGAAACCCTGCAGACCGCCCAAAAACCCTCGGAGACTGCACAAAATCCACGGAGACCCCACAAAACCCCCCTGTCCCCCGGGGAGGTGACTGCTGTACTCTCTCAACAATAAACTCATGGCTCAGCTCCACCGTGGTTGGGGTTTGGGGGGGGTTGGAGGGGGCTCAGCTGCGGTTTGTCCCAGAGGGATTGGGAACAAAGGACGGCCCCCCCCCGCGCTGTTCCTGCTGTGTCCCAGCACAGATGAAGCCATTCAGTTGTCCCCGGCGTGGGATCAAAGGTGACGGCAGTGGCCGTGGCGCGGGGCCCATCCATATTCAGAAGGAAGAGGAGCAGTGACCCCAAGCCAGGAGCATCCTCATGGAGCAGGGGGGGGAGTGGAGGGGATGCTCTGCCTGAACCCATCCATCCTGGAATGACGGAATACAGGGATAAGGGGAGCAGAGATGAGCCGGACGATCCAGGGGATGTGCTGTGGGTTAGAGGGAAAACTCAGGCGTGGAGGTGGGGATGGGTTTGGTCTGGATCTTCCTAGAGGGATCCTGCAGGAGAGTTCAAGGCTCCCTGGATCAATATCTGGAGCTCCAGTGGTGGAGAGGGCAGGGAGAGGGAGGCGGTGGTGCGAGGATTTGAGGTGCAGGGATGTGGAAAATTAAGGATTCAGGGATGCGGGGCTGTGGGGATGCAGGGATGCAATTGAGCAGGGACACGGGGATGCGGGATGCAGGAATGTGGGGATAATGCAGGAACGTGGGGATAATGCAGGATTCAGGGACGCAGAGCTGTGAGAACTCAGGGACTGGGGATCCAGCTCATCCCTGGAGCTGCCCGTGCCCTACACTCCCACAGGAACCTCCTGAAATGGGGTCACCTCGCTGTGCCTGGCGGCGCTGGGCCCAGATCAAAGTGCGATGCTTCCCCAGGGAGCGGGGACGGCACTGAACTGGAGCAGCAGGGCCTCGGGGAGGTGCCACTCCGGGGCACTGGAGCCTCTGCTCGTCCCCGGACCTGGCTCTGGTGGGGACCGCGGCAGCAGGGGGGTCCCGGGGGCCACTGCCAGTGGCGTGGAGGGGCTGACCTGTGGGTTGAAGGTCAGGGCTTGGCTCTTGGACCCCTTTTCAGATTCAAATGCGCTCCCGGGGGCTTTGTGTGGGGTCAGGCTCCACCAGAGCCGCATGAAAGGCAGGGGCATCCGGGGCCACCCCTCCCCTGGGTGTCAGCAGTGGGGAGGGCAGGTGGCACCTGGCACTGTCCCCTCACTGCCACGTCCCGCTGACCCCCGGGGCCACCCCTAGGCTTCTCATGGGGATGCCTCTGGAGGTGCCCAGAGGTCAGATCACCCCCGGCCCATCCACAGTGTCACCTCTCCTTGGGGTGACATAGGGGACACAAAGTGCGGGGGAGAGTGTGGTGACCCCCACCCGAGGTTTGCACCCTCAAGGCACATCAGGGGTAGGGGCAGAGTGGCTGAAAACCAGAGATTTGACCCCAAATTCCCTATTCCAGTCATGTGGGTCTGTGCTGGGGTTGGGGGAATGGACAGGCAGAGGGGTGGGGGGTCCCTATGGAAGGTCCCATGGCCAGCGGCTCCCATGTGGGACTGGGCTGGGAGAGGGAATGGGTTAACTGGAATGGGCTTTTTGGGGTTGGGCTGGTGGTGCCGGCATCTGGTTCCCATCTCTCCATCGGGGCTGGCTCTAGCTCTCTGCAGTGGGGTCATCCAGGTGGGTTTGTCCTTTGGAAAGAAGCCAGGATGATTTTAGGGAGCTTTTCCCAGTTTTTTGGTGCCACCAGCACAACTTCAAACCCACCCCCATCCTGTACATTTAAGCTGCAAACCCACAACAACCCAAAGGCCTCTGGAGCCACATCTGACCCTGGAAAACCCTTGGCAAGTCCTCCATGGTGCTGGACCCTTCCCAGGGAGGCACCAGGGCGGCCCCAAGAGAGCCGGGGGCCCTTTTGTGGGGCAGGTGGCAGCAGAGCAGTGCGAGGAATGAGGAGGAGGAGGAGGAGGAGGAGAAGGAGGAGGAGGAGGAGGAGGAATTCCTCCAGAGATCAAACGCCTGCCCCAACTGAACACCGACGTCAAAACAAACCCAGCTCCCAGCGCGGGGCCGGCAGTGGCGCGGGGGGACAAGATCCAATTTCCTTCTTTGTTCCTGGATTATTATTTTCTTTTCCAGGGGGTATGGGGCAGGGGACGGAGCAGCAGGGAAAGGGCCATAAATCACAGCCTGACACAGGGGAAAGGGCAAGAAGGGATGGCTGCAGGTGGGGGTGACCCCGCTGTGCCCACATTGGGACCCCCCTCCCAAAGTCCGGCCCAATCCCCTGCTGGGGGTTATTCCGTGACCAGAGGGCATTGGGGTCATTCTGAGCAGAGTCCCCTAAATCCAGGGAATTTTCTTTTATTTACAGCCATATAACCCTTACTGATACACCCCAACTCCAGGCTCAGCGCTTGGCTTTGCCTTTCCTTTAATCCCGGCCCTGGCACATAGATCGGGAATGCCAAGGTCCTGCCATTGTCCCCTGCTGGGGACAAACGTAACCTGGCAGCATGGGCATTTCCAGCCACTCCCTCTCATTCTTGGGGACACCAGGGGGACTCTGTGGGGGCACCCCATGTCCGCCCCGTGCCCTGCCTTCCGCACTTTGCCCCTGGCTGTGGCAGTGCGGAGAGTTTGGCCCCGGGTGAAAGGCGGTGGCAGGGCGGGGTGGCTGGGGTCAGGCACTTTTTTCCCCGCAGGGTTTATCCCGTGGTTAATGATTCCCAGGAAACCCAGCACCCACCTGGGAACCTACACCTGGCCGGCACCGACGGGTCCGACTGGATCGACCGCATTGCAGGCCGACTTTATGGGGCCACGGGAGCTGGTCCCAGGTCACTTCCAGCCCTTTGCTGCTTCCCGGGGGTTGTGGCACCCCAAGGAGCCCGGGATCACCCTCAGTGGCCTCGGGAATTAAAGATTCCACCCTGGGAATCATTCTGGGAGTGGGAATTGCTTCCCAGCAGCCCCCCCAAAGGACATCACCCTCCCCAGTCCCCGTCCCCAAGGGCGTGGATCTGCCCAGGGGTCCCCGAGGTCACTCGATGGGGGGAACAAGGCACAGCATTGGACCTGCATGCCGGGATCCTGGTGTGATACCAGAAACCCCGAGCCACGCTGGGCTCCTCTTCCAGTACCAGGCTCCCAGCTTGATGTTGGGCTCCCGGTTTGATCCCAGAATCCCAATGCTACGTGGGGCTCCTGTTTCAACCCCTGTTCCTGGTACAACGTGGGGCTCCCAGTACAACGCTGGGCTCCCAGTTTGATAAAAAAAGAAGGAGAGAATGGGTCGGTAACGGCCGCTAAGGGCCGGTGGAGGCGGTGGGGTCGGTCGTGTCGGGGTCGGGGGCGTGGAGCGCGAGGTTTGGCTACCGGAGGTGGCTGTGTATGGCCCCTCCCGAACCCCCGCAGCATTTTGGGCAGTGGGACTCTGCGGGAACCGGGAGCCCCCGATTGCAGCGGGAGCCGGGCACTGGAACGGGAGTCCGGGGTGGCACTGGGATCCCACAGTCAAACTGGGAGCCCGGCGTTGTACTGGGAGCCTGGATCAGCCCCGGGATCCCAGC